>JBAJHX010000040.1:4705515-4743706 GCA_037176925.1 Amniataba percoides | reverse complement strand
AGCTGAGATGTTGGCTTACGTAACATACTGTAGGCCTCTGACAACCTATAGAGGCCTGTGCTGTAACAGCTTATGCATATTGCATTGAAAATATCATCAGAGGTTATGGTGGCTTGAGCTTGGAGATGGCAATTTTATGACAGAGAGTTGGGGTTAGAGACTGATCAAGAAGGTTTCACTAAAGGATGCTATTGATTTAATTATGGGTAATGTCAACTCTGTCACCACACAGGAAAGATTCTGCAAATCCTGCATTATGTTGATTGACAGCAGGGTTTTTTTTCTCTCTTTTTTATGTCAGTGTCAATGCTAACATTTTTAAGTACTCTTTATGCTTTGCAGATTTGTCCAACATAAATGCAATTCCTAGAAATACTGAGATTATACTAGAGGTTCACTGTATTTGGAGCATGACCTATATTAGGGGCAAAAAATCAGGATATCTCAGCCTGTGTTACTTTAATTTTCAGTTTTCATTTTGATTTGATTTTCATCCGTCTTCCTTCATCACTGTTGCCAACAATTGCCAATGGAAACAGTCTGCTTGAAAAGGTGTTACACAGAGATGTTGGTCTTCACCAACATCTCTGTGAATAAACTACTCTAAACTACTTTTTTTTGCTGGAAAGTGTTAGCTAGACGATCTACATTTGACTGGATAAATGTACCGTTTAACATGAGTCATCAGACATATTTAAACAATTTATAGGAAGATAAAGTGAATGGTCTCGCAACAAACATGCTCAAAATGACGTACCTGAAAGCAAAAGTGCATTTGAAAGAAGTTGGACTACGGCACCTTAGTCCAGTAGTTCACATATTTCGTAATTTCATCAGCATTAAAACAATATAAGGCTAAATGTCTAATCATTAATTCACAACATACAACCTTCAGTTGTCGATTTGACTCTGTTTTGCAGGGATTGGTCAGATTTCGACACATTAATGTCAATACCATTGAATAATTTCTCCAAACCGATTGACTCTGCCTCTCCCAACCACAAGATTAATCACTTCCTTTCGGAAACAAGGAGGAGACCTGAGCGGGAACAAGCAGCAATAAAAACCTCAGGAACAGGACCGCACTCGCTTCAAAGTTTTTATTGTTGCACCAGATGCCCTCGACATCACGCTGGGGAGGGTTTTCTGGCCAAAAATGTTCTGTTTTGTCTTCTTTTACTGCCCCGTCTTTGATTTCCAGCACTCAGCAGACTGCAGAGAGGAGTCTCACGGTGTGTGTTGACGACGCTGTGTCTATATTTAAGAAAGCGAACGAGCGCAGCGGTACACAATGTAGACTTAGACTGAATAAACATAATCCATAATTAATAAGCTAAACGAGGCACTGCTACATGGTGCACCTGACTGCCCACTGAGACGAGCTTTCAGGCCAGTCAAGTGTTGACTGTACGGGCTGCTGTGTGCCCATACACTATGTATGCAGTTGCGCCTCAGTGCACACACACTTATTCAGGCGCTAATGAGGCCTTGGGAGATCGTACACGTCTAAAAGCGTTTCTCTGTCTGCTTGACTCCGTATATGTTTATCTGTGCATGAAGCTGTGCATCGTATAGATACTGTACGTACAGGGCATCTCACAAGGCGAGGCATCATGCACTCACTCGCCACACTCGTTTACCCCATTTGTTTTCTTCCTGCTTTCGCCCATTACTATCTTTGCATCTTCCCATCACCAGAGTCAATGAAGCGCAGGGGGTTATTAGAACATTCCTGTCTTGAGAAAAAACACATCTTGCTTCTTAAAAAAAAAAAAAAAAACTCCTCTCTTATTATTGCATGCAGCTTGACTGCTAATGTACATGCAAGTTAAGTGATGAGGAGCTACACACTTGCTAGATTTCATATGTAAATGTAAAAAGGGAAGGTCTGCCTGATGGGAAAATACATAAATGTAAGAGGAAGCATGCACAAACACACAAAAACACCAAGCCCAAGTGTCATAACTATTCCGCATCGTGAGACAGCCCCTGACTCCACTTCAAAGCTCTCTGGCTGACAGTGGCTAATGATGAACACTCAGATGAAGAGCAAAGAGACAGCGATCCAGACTCCACATTAAAAAGGCCTCTTCCCGTCTCTTACGCCGAGATAAAAGACGAGAACTCGTGCCCGACTGCGGCTAATGTGCGTTTAAGCACTCATACATACATACATAAATGCGTACACAGGCAGACACACTTATCATGCAAATGTAGAATAATTACAGCCTTGTCTGAGGGAGGAAAGCTGGGTTGCCTTTTGAAGATAGCGATCCTCAAAAGATTCATTGATGTTACGCTTGGTAATGGAGGAGAGACACAGAGCTGGTGTCTCTCTCTCGCTCTCTCTCTCTCCTTCGCCAAATCCAAAGAAGCTTGCTTGTCTCTGGACAGCAGTGTGTCTTTACATATGTGAGGAGGCCACGCGTTGTGATCTCCGAGGGTCATGTGGTCATGTGATAATGAAATACAACCACACCAGCCTTTCCATGTCATTTTCACATAGAGATCTGTCTACACTGACCCCCAGCCACCTCCCACTTACCCCCCACACCTCTCCAGGTCACTCTGATGAGACTCAGCTGGTTAAAGCCTCTGCCCACTCTGATCACCTGCCCAGCTGCATAAATAAGAACGACTTATTCCTGCTTCTGTTATCAGACCACTGAACAAGCACAAGTAGCAATTTATAATTATGAAGTTATATGACAGAATGACAATAACTGCAGCTCTGTGACAACAGCAGTATTGTCATGTCACCAAGACTGACGCTCTAAATGAATCTCCACAGAGAGACATACCCACTCAAACGTGGGATTTAAAACTTTAGTTTTTTTTAAATATCATTGACAATTTAAAACAATCAGCAACAATCAGAGCTAAAGTTTGAAAAAACAAATGTATTAAGAGAAGTTAAAAACTCTGTTCTCTCTGTTCCGCTGCGTGGGTGTGATTCAATAGATTTGACTGACAGCGCCTAAACAAGTGGCACGCCTGACGTCACTTTTTTCCGACTGAGCTCTGCCCACTTCAAACCACTGAGACAGAGCACAGACAAAATAGAAAATACAAAAATATCTCATGTGAAACAAACAAAACACAACAAAACACAGCATTTAGTCTTTGTGTTGAATACAGTCCTTCATAGTAGGAAGAAATTTCACTCTCTCACAATCCCTGACTTGGTCTCTCCTTTTCATCCACACCGAAAAACAAAATTGAGATTTTTTCTGGCACTTGATATCTTTGGAAAAAGCTGCATTTTCAGGTGTCAAATAAGCCAGCTCTGTGTGGACAGAGGACCAGGAACGAGAGACAGAAGAAAAATCGAGCTGATTGAGTGTTTAACCCTGAACGTTTTATATGCACCACACAGCACTTCTTCTGAGCTGTATGTAAGAAGCTGGCCACGGTTTCCTTTGGGTAAATCTTCTTCAATCAATTATGACGTGATGAGCCACTGAGAATACTGACGTAAAGGGCTCACAGGGTACACTGCCAGTTGAGGCGAATGCTCTGCAGATACTGCAGACAGGAGAGACATTTTACATTATGCATTTATTGCTCTTTACTCCTTTCAAAAGGCTGAGATCCAACAGTATGAGGCCCCTGGCTGTGAGCACAGCAGCAGCTGCTCTGCCTGGCCGTGCTGGCTGAGGCTGTGGCTGTGGATGTGGTTAATGCTGAGACTTGTGGTTGATTCTGTGATGTTATCGATACAGCTGCAGTAGCTGTTGAGTGTGTGAGCTTCAACTCGTTCACTAACTATTTCTTAAAGCCCCTTTTTGTTAAGAAAGATGGACATTCCCATACATTTATTTTCTTTATTTCATTAATAGTGCAAAAGTCTAGTGACAATTAAGATTAAAATACATTACAAGACAGTCTGTAAAAAAGACGTGGAGGCCGTAATACGCTCGCCTCAGGTAGACACTTTTATGTGGCGTATGAGTAGGTAGGCTCTAAGATTTAAATGAATACTGGATGTATGATGATGTGACAGCTAATTAAGTTAAATACTGTTTACTGTACTGTTTATGTTAAGAATTACTACGTGAAGAATGAATGAGCCCTATGAGGTGGTTATAAAGTGGTGTAACTTTAATAACCATGACTCCTGACAGGACAGTTTGCGCTAGTAAAACAGATCTCATACTATATGTGAGCAGCACCTGAACAGCTGAAGTTTTCCCAGAATATTTCAGTTTCTTTGTAAGACTGCAAATTAAAATCTACCAATTTTTCCAAGCGCAACCACAAGAGTGATAATTTGCATCTGTTACATTTCACCATGCTCCCCTGCAACACCTTACAGCTCTGTGACTCTCTGCTTCTCCTGTTGTCCTGTTGTCCGCCGTGCAACGCAACATCTGAACCTGCTGCGTGCTTCTATCAGACGTGACATCATGTATCACCATTACGTCACAGGAGTTCACAAACATAGAAGCTCCCAAACGCTGCTCAGCTGCACGCACAAACAGGCAACCCCTGCATGTGGTTGTTACACCCATTATAAACTGTGTCACAGCCCAAATCACAACAGCCAAAGCACAGCCACGGCTTCAGTCACAGTCTGAGCTGAGCCGTCATCCCTCTGCTGTAGTCGCAGTCACAGTTGCAGTCTGTCAGAATCGAAAGCTGTCAGTTAGACGGCTCAGCTAGTTATCCGTCTACCTGCAAGGATGCAGCCTTGTGACCTGAGCACCTCACAGCTGAGGGTCAATTAACTCGTGCACAACCAGCAGTGGTCTACTGCATAATACACAACTCTATATCGTAATACAGCTGAGCCTCTCTCTGAGGACCGGAGGGAACAAAGACTTGCAGAATTTAAGGGGTGCTGTGATCATACAGCTTAATTTCGCCACATTAATCACCATGATGAACTTGTGAAATGAAGCAGAAAGGTTGGTGAATCATGATGCAATGTGTACAGTAACTAAGGTTACCGTGTGGATGTGCTCTGAGAAAGGCGTCTGCCGGCTTACTGCCAATCTTGCTGTGTTTTCGAGAAAAAAACCGACAGAGTTAGCAAAGGGCCGAGGACACAGACACACACACACACACACACACACACACACACACACACACAGACACACACAGGCACACACACGCATACAAATGACCAGGCAGGAATTTAAACTCAGGCGCTGACACAAACACACGCACACACACAGACACACTCCTGTGCAGGCAGGCACACAAACTAATTGGCCACCCCATTAGTAATTTATTAAGCTTGTCCTTGTAAATTTTATCAGGTATCCAGCAGGGGAATAGATTTATTGATTCGCACTGCATTCATCAGGCCTAGAAAACAGAGTGAGAGAGAGAGCAGAGGAGTCCGAGAGAGACAGAAGAAGAGAGTGAGGGAAAGAGAGAGAGAGAGGGCGAGAGTACATTTATCAGGGCGGACAGCATCGGGTTCCAAGCGGCTTTGCGAGAGATCAGGCTGGAGTGTGTTGTGATTCCCCCTGGGTCACCACTACATCTCGCCTCAGTCACAACGCTGCCTCGCCTCAGCTTATCAATGCGCGCCTCCTGATCAATGATTCGCACAAAGCAGCATCCAGGCTTTGGCTTACACCTTCTCACGGCCAAAGGAAGCGAACAAACAAACAAACAAAAAGAGAGAGATGCTGTCAAACTTCAGCTTAAGCCCCAGGTGCTGAGGGTAAGCTGCAGGGCAAACAGGCACACCCAGGGTCACGATACACGGGGAGTGAATTGTAAGAAATTTCAATTTGAAAAACACAGCGACTGCTAACAATGTACAATATGTATGAGGTTGTGACCTCATTACTGAACCACCTCTGGCTCACTAGCTTCCAGGTTTTTGTTTTTTTTTTTCCTTGACCAGGTATTGGCGAGTATCGACTGGCCGGAGAAGTGTGTTCTTATTGTAATAGCATTAGTCTCTGTGGCTTGTCCACACTGCCCATCACTTCTCTAATGCTCCTCTCTGTTCATGATCACTGGCAGTCCAGGGGGAGAAAACCCTCCCATTGCTTTTTTCAGTCTTTCCCTTCAGCAGGAGGAACAACAGGAAGTAAGTGGGAGGCAGAGAGGGAAAGAAGAGTAAAAGGAGAATGGTTGAAGTTATTCCCCTTGTTGGCAACGGCGGCAATAATTGTGGCGTTTTTCTCTGTGCCGAGTATATATATATTCACCTTTGTGGGTGGATGGATGATTTTCCGCGTGTGTGGGCACGGAAGTTAAATCGACATGACAGCGAGCAGCCTCGACTGTAAACACCGGTTTCTGAAATGCAATCCTTTGTAAACACAAACCCTCCCTGTTTTTTCACTCTGGACGTTTGGAAGCAATCTTTTTGGGGTGTGCATCAGAGAAACTCCAATCCAAGATCCCTTTCCCTTAAGGCATCGCCTCGACTAGTATTGTTCCAGGATTCCCCAGCATGGCTCACCAGGAGGTTAGCGCTGCCTGCTGTGTGATTCGTGGAGGAACCGTGTGTCTGGGATTTGGGAATACCGATTCCTAATCCTCTGCATGGCTTCCTCCATCTCTGGACGTCTCAGGTTGGAACATGTAGGTGGAGTGGTGTAAACACATGCATCCACACACACACTCCAAGACATATGGGCTAGAGCGATAAGGCCTGTGGATGTTTTAAGACCATAATTGTATGGATTCCAACCATTTAGCCTCAGGCATTTGGCCACTATACTCTCGTGTAAGCTCTACACATATTCATGATATCATTCTTGAAAGCGTTAAACTTCATGCTGAAGAAAGTGTCTTCAGCAGCATGTATATTTTCCTCATTAAAGAGGACTTCTCATTTTCCTCTAACTTCATAGAAATCTGGTTGAAGGGCTGTTTGTTGAACTATTTCATGATTTAGTGGCAGTATAGAAAATCCAATCTCTACTTACCATTTCATTTTTGACAGATAAGTGTGGCTCTCTAAAACTGCTGGCAATGTTGTGAATCAAAAGTTATATTTTACCTTTACTTACAGCATATTGCATATTTCCACTTGTTGAGTTCCATTTAAGAATGATGAATTCAATTCAACAAGTGGGAAATACTCATTACCTGAAGCTCTGATATTTTTTTCTCTTTCTAAAGATCTGGTCTGTATTTAAAAAGAGATTGGGGAAAAAAGCATTCTGAGAGTTGTTTAATGCTCAAGGACCCAGTAAATTAACTGCTTAAAACTGCATATTTTCACAGGTCAATGCTGAACCAAAAAGAAAAAAAAAGAATTTTTATTGTGTCCTGCCTTCACAGATACTTAATTTTTCAGCATACTCATACAACTCATATCTTCCCTTTCTCTGACTTTTTCTTCAATTTCCTTTGCCCTCCGTTCTCGTCTTGTCTCTGTTAAACAAGATATTTTTTTAAAAAAACTAAGAAATTAATAGAGAAGAAGAGGGTGTGATGACAGGGTGGAGGTGGGCGGTGAGGCTCATTTGGAGGGATGAGGGGAAGAGAGGAAGGGGGAAAGGAGAGGAGAGGAGGGGAGGCAACAATCTGTGCTGGTTAACTTCTCCCCGTTGACCCCGCAGAAGGGGCCGTAGCTCCCTCCATCTGCCTGAAATAATCTCTCACAAACACACACTCACAGTAGAACATGCACACACACCTTCCCAAATGACAAAAAAAAGGATTAATGATATTCCAACACTTACACACAATCAGCCAGAATCCATCACTCCAGTTTCTGCAGGAGCTCAGGCATGCCAGGATGTGTGTGTGTGTGTATCTCACTTTGAAGATTGAAAGTGTTTGTGTGTGTCGGCAAGTGTCTGTGTGTTACGTGGGTGTGTGTCATGTCTGGGGCACCATATGTTCCCCACAAATTTGTTTTCACCCCTAAAAAAGCCTATCCATATGCATATTAAGCAGCTTTAATTAAGACCTCCTCTACCCACATGCATACTGTACGCAGATGTACGCACAGACACAGACAGACACACACACACAGACACACACTCTTACTTCCTGAGAGAGGTGGTGCGATTTCCAAGCATCTCATTGCTAGTGAGAACTCTTGAGAAACAAGTTAATTGACGTTGACTATTCATATATACAGAGTGTGTTGGCTGGGCCGTGGGCAGATGGTGTTTGTAAGCCCCCTTATGAGCCAGCAGTCAAAAAAAGAGGAAGACGCTACCACAGTCAGTCTCGTTCCTAAGTGCCTGAACAACCACGAGATTGAGACAGCGATCGCTGCGCACACTGATGCTCTCCAATCAGAGCTGAGCAGTCGCTCTGATGCTCAGGACGGATAAGCTACTGTTTCCTATTTTCTCTCAAAGGGTTGTTGATTGCTGTTATTTGGTGTCAAAAGAGCAAATCAATCAGTGACTGATAAATGACCTGGATGAAAACCAGCAGGGCTCTGACTTTAAATCTACAGGCCTCATTGAATCATCTATAGTGCACAGTCTACAGTGCATGCATCAAATGCAGTTAAGGCGTGTCCAACTCCTCTTTAGCTACATAAACAGAGCATGATCTGAACACAAAGTAAGGCACTACGCATAGAGGGGTTGTATTTTGTCTCCGAATTAATCACTGGTGTGTTTTGAGTGTAAAATGAATCAAACCAATCAGAGTATTGCCAGATGCACCAGGTGCGCTGCTATTTAAATGGAAGATGGAAAGGGAATGGTGTCCTGCTGAGAAAACAGATAAGCTTTGTTAGCAAAGTGAAAGCATCTATGAAAGCACGAGCAGACCATGTCCGTGTGTACAAATGGGGAGTACACATGTTGTGAACCTGCCTATAGGGGCGAATCTCACACTCTAATTCATGTGTCCCTCAAATAGCAGAAAAATACTGCACAACAGACCAGGTTTTTGTTAATGTGGTCAGTAGCACAAATACTGCTGCTGCCTCAAGATAGCAAAGGCACCTACTACACCTCACTTTAACACCAATATGCCCAACATCGTCAGTGGGTGTGAAATTGTGCGGCCTGTAAGACTGAACCCTGCATGTTTGGCCGAGCTGACTCCAAGTCCTTATTCAAAAAGTTGATCTGATGTGACCTGACCTGATCTGATTAAACACAGAGAGGAGGCCATCAGATTAGCTGCTAAAACTAACTTCTCAGCGATCTACTTCAGGGGCAATTTACCAGCTAACTTAGCTGCCTATTAACTGGGTAAACAAGGTATATCGAGCCAAGCCTCCTAAGGCTTCCCAAGCAAACTTCAGATTTTAATAAACCATTTCAAATGCTTTTCCCTAAATTGGAGCACAACTAAATTTAAGATTGATGGCCAACCACATTTATTCAGACCAGAGTACACAGAAAAGAGGCTAAATCAAAGGAAGGAGCAAAGTTATCAATGACAAGTCAGACAAAGCAATTGCAGATTTGTTTTTTTAAATATACCTCAACTGACCCAGAATCCTGATGTTTGTTATTAGTGCTGATGAATAGGAAGCTGGCTTGATTAGCATGCACGTTTCCCCAGGAGCAGAACTCTATGTATTTAGTCAGTTTATTTATATATCCCAGTATCCCAAATCAAAAATTCGCCCTAAGGGGCTTCATAGTCTGTACAACAATCCAATACTCTCTGTAGAATTGATTTGATCTAAGTTCATTTGGAAAGCTTGAGGTATGGCTGGTACTGCCTGTCCAGATATTTTCTGCCGTGTGCATGAATGCAAGTTAGCATGACCCATAGTCAGACTGGATAATACACAGACCTAAAATGTTGTAATTTTCCTTTAAAAATGTTATTGAAGGGACTTATGTCTGTTATCTGTTTTATCACACAGTTTAACCACACTGGACTTTTTGGAGCAAGTTTATTTTTAAGAAATGATAAGGCCCAGGAGCACAAACCTGATGCTCCGGTGTTAAAGTATAATTACACCAATGCTGATTAATTAATATTACTTAAAATAGATTTTTAGAGTGGTAACTGTCCATCCCCATTTCAGTTTTTGCACTGCACTTCAGGTGTACATCAATGATATAGTCAATATTCTGTCTTTTTCCTATGATTTTCTCCTGGACTTGGGTGAAACCTTTCACCCATGATCCCATTTTCTATACCTCCTTCGGGGCCAGAGGGAGCTTGTGATTATCCCAGCATGCACTGGGTGAGAGGACAGGAGTTCACCCTGGACAAGTTGCCACTCCATCACAGGGATAACACGTATGTGACAAACACATTCATTCTTCACACCTACAGGCAGTATAGAGTTTCCACTTCACTTCCCTTCCAGTCTTTGGACTGTGGGAGGAAACAGGAGCACCAGGAGACGTGTGGAGTGCGACACACTGCATATAGGCAGGGTCAGGACTCAAACCAGGATCAGGGCCAGTATGTGAACTCAGGACCTTCTTCTTGCTCTGAAGCAAAAGTTAAAAAGAATGACAGTGAAGCCTGTAATGTTTTCTTCATTTAAATTATATCATGTAAACTTTCAAAAATGTTTACTCTTTCACTCTTACTTTTTCACATATTCTTATTGGGATTCTTTACCATTCTCCACCCTCTCTGCATGGATGCCTCTCTCTGATTATCCTTTATTTCACCAAAGGACAACTCCACACATTTATCTTCTTCTAAGTCTTTCATTCTTGTATTATCAGAATCATTTACACTATTTTATGCCTGCTAGATGAAATTACCACTTGTATGTGATAATCCAAAGCTGTGACACTTGAAGATGGCACTGCGGATGTAAATCGGGGTTCTGAATTCTGGCATCTTTGGGGTAAAACCAGCCACTAAAAAGCGCCTTGATAGTCTTCATTAATACTTAACTGCTTGTTAAGTGTGTTGATTCAGAGCTCAGCCTCTCAATTTAATGAATGAGAACATAAATTGATGTAATATATGCACGTATATGAACGGTTGTAAAGGGCACACTGCGATAATGATGGCAGGACTCAGGAGAGGGTGCTGTGAACGATGGTGTCTCTACCAGCCATGAAAATGACTGTGCCACCCCCAAGTCACACATTTCTGTCTCTGATGGGGCGGCTGTTGCCATGGCGATGCAGCTTTTTGGCTTTGCGGGGTGATAACAAGGTGGAGATGTGCTTAAAGAGGGAGGGGGCTGAGGGAAAATGGGGATGGTTGTGCACAGAGGGAGGGAGGGAGATAAACTCAAAATACTGCTCCCAAAGTATTTTAAACCCCAGGGAGCCTCCGCCACGGACAAAAGAAAAAATACATGAAGGAAGTGTACCATCTTTATAATGGTACACCGGTCTTGCATAGAAAGTAATTATTTTCTAATGCATATAAGAACACCACAATTGAATTTTGACAAACCTGGGCTGTACTTTTTTTTAATCATAATTATGTTAAAAACATTTCACTTGCAAGAAGAATTTTATACATGTTCATATCACCAATTTTCTGTGCCTTGGAATCCAAAGCCTGTAAAATACTAAAACTACAGAGAGGGATGATTTTTTTTCCCCATCATTATGGTTGTGCTGAAAGCGGAGCAATAATTTGAAAGCTACTCTCATTTCTCTTTTATAAAAGTAAGAAAAAAGGTACCAATCAGTATGTGTGATGTAAATGGTGTTTCACAGTGTAACCCACTAAGAAACATCACTCTGCAATTTGCTCCAGCTCATCTAAGGACTTTAGCATCTTTCAGTTCTTTCTTTTACTTTTTATGACACACCATAAACCCGCTGTAAGCTATCTACCCAGATACCCATATGGCAGACAGACAAATTGACTCTAAGCTGGTGAAAATAGTGGAGCATTTGTAAGCTGAAGAGTAGGATATTTTCTCTCTTTTTTGGTGGAGATCAAATTAGATTTAAAATGAAAGTGAATCTTGGACTTTGTCAGGGAATCTCAAACAATTCCAAATAAATGCAAGTATTGTTCTGTAGCTGTTTGATGCACAAGCTTACATGTTATAAAGGTCCATAATATGTGCATGTGATTTGCAGCTTATGAGGGAGTTCAGCTTACTGTCGCTAAAGTGTCTAAATAATAATAAAATGAGATTAATGCTGCTTTACACTTCAACATGAATATCAATATCAAAAGCAGGACATGCTCTTGCCCACATTGCTGTTGAGGTAAGTGCTGCTGTGGTCTTCATGTTGCAGATACTGTTACAAGTTCTGCGTCTCCACTTATGGCTGTGTGCTTTAAACAGCCAGCTTTCTTCATGAACTGAATTGGAGCAGAAGAAAATATTCTTGGATTTCCATCTATTTATCTACCTATATATCTAGATAGACAGATAGAGACAATATATACAGTGTATGTACAGCATGTATGCTGTGCGGAGGCTGTCGCTCTTTTTCCCATACTGACATTTGTTAATGACAATAACTTCACTTCACTGTTTCACTGTCAAACAATGCAGATATTATTATTATGCAGATATTATTCATGCCAACATGCTTCACATAACTTATGTCCTGCATCCAATCTTAACTGTAAATTCAAGCCCTAACCCTCAACAAGCCCTGCGTACATGTCTGAACAAATGCCCTTGCTATTCGCATTTGGTCTTCATTATCGGAGAACCACACACACACACACACACACACACACACACACACACAGAGCTCTCAGTCCCTTTCAGGAGGCAGATACTATCTCAGCCTTGTCTTCGTAATCAACTCGTCAGTGCAGAGGCAGCAAAGCAACTGGCGGGCCTATGAACTCTGTCTGTCACACACACACACACACACAAGCTAATCAAGAGGGTGACCGGGACAGTGTCCATGAAAACTGGGCGACAGGAAGTTACAGCCATGTCACAGGAAATAGGATGTGTCTTTTTCTGGGGCTGCAGTATCCCTGTGATTAGAGGGAGCAGATTGAGCTGTCTCTTTGCATTACACACACACATACAGAAAACACACATGCAGACATACACACACACATGAACACACCATCCAGAAAAACATATAAGGGAAAGGGACAGGAGACGGAGTTACGACATGAGTTCGAGCACACACGCACACACACACGCAAACACACACAAATAAACATGTTGTCTCTTATTTTCCTCAGTGGAGGGGACTTCCTCTTTTTAGTTTGTTTAGAACAGCACAGAAGGAAAAGGCTTGGAGAGAGTGGATGACTGTTTCCTCCTGTTATGACTACCACTGGCAGACAACAATCGAGTGAAACACACATGTTTACGCACAGACACGTACACAAACTGAAACTAAACTGAAAGGTTGATACTGTAAAGTGAGACATAGAGGCTGAGAAGACAAGCTGTGTGACATTTGTACCGCGTGTCCCTACTTATTCCAATGCCCAGCTGCCTTTACATCAGACTTCACTTGTGCTGATTTCTTTTCCAAGTGCTCAATAGGATTTTGACCTTTTGCGCAAAAAATGATGCAAGCACGTATTGATACAGTAAAATACATATTGCATATCTAATAACACAAGACAAAGACATTTTTATATACTGCGTATACCTCTTTAATTTCACACCATTCTATTTTAAACTTATTCATATTTCCCACATTAAAAACAGAACATATTTTTCCATGTTGACTTTCCAAACTTGCACATGCAAACTTTTGGTAACATTACACTAGACATATTCTTTGCATTTATTTGCAGATGGATCATTAGGCCTGTCCTACCACTACAAAACATAACATAACATAGTCCTGAGAGCACAACTGTGCATATTTTCTTTTTCTGGCATACTGGTGCACAAAAAATCAAAATGTAGGATCATTCATGAATCAGTCGTCAATAAAATCCTATAAACCAAGTTGTACAATCACTTTATCTGTGTTTGACTCTAGAATCTGGTTCTGGTTTGCTCCATGTGTTAAATGATCCTGATATACAATTCACAACACAGGAAACACAGCCATCATTATTTAAAGGCAGCACTTAAAGGCAATCGCTTTCATCAGCTGAAGCTAATCAATTATATTATTATTAATTTATTCTTTAGTGTTTATTTCATTATTTCCTAATTATAGTTCGATTTAGATTTTGTCACTGTCTGGCCAATATGCTTTACCAAACTGTGACCAGATGTCAGCTGTATGCTAGTTAGTAATGTTAATATGCCCCATTGAACCAGTTTACCTTGTGCAGACGTTAGTTGTAAGATAGCCAGTAAGGTAAGCAAAACCCATGTATGTACAGAGTGCTAATGTGTGTTCATGTCTGACAGTTCCTTGCTTTTATTCATCTTCCACTTTCGCTCCTTTTTACGTTCAACTCTGTAGCACTTTTACATGCTCTGGTTAAAACATTTTCTTATAGTGTACATCTCAGTGTCAGTACTCAGCTTGCATTGCCTAAAGTGACTGTTAGCACAAGTCTCTCGCTGCATTTGTAGGTATTCTTGCCACATCCTAAATCTGCCTTGTGATTCACCAACAGATATACTTGAATCTGTTGTCATGAATCTATTGTATCATCTCCAGTTGTCCAAAACTCCCAGTTTAACTTTGATCCATTTCCAAAACCATGAATACAACTTTACCAACATAACTGTTCTGGAAAAATTATGCCCAAGATGCCCCAAGGAGTTTAGATTACAGGTTATGGATTATGGATTAATCTGCCATTCAAACTAATGTTTCTAGCTTCTAACCAAAGGACCCAAATTGATTTTTCATAAGGATTCAAAATTATTTTGATCCAATAAGGGTATTTGACATTGGATTCAGATTTCATAAAATGCTATTGAGCTCCAACCCTAATCAAATCAAAGGTGGAAGTCTCAGCTTGACAAATCCACAAACCAATATATCAGTCTAAACCCACCTTAAACACAAACAGCAATGATAGATATTCCCTTAAGAACCATCTAATAGCATTAGTGGGAATCTGATTAGCATGTATCAGATTAGTATGTCAAACAGAGTGCCATCAGCAGCTGGGCAAAACAGAGTGAGAGGTAAGACAAGGGCTGCAGCGGGTACTTCACATGAGGTAGACCCGGATCAGATGATGGTGTGAGATAGAAATCTCTGGCTCTGAAAAGGGAAAGGATACAGGAATGTCAAGGTAACAATGTGCAAAGAGAGAGAAAGACAGGAAGATGGAGAGAAAGGGAGACAACAATGGGGGATGCAGAGAGAGAAAGTGATGTAGTCTGTTGTGCCGTGTCCTGTTGATTTCCTGTCACACTGCAGTGCTTTACCTCACCCTCCTTATTTAGATTCAGAGCAGGCCCTTCCCCTGTCCCCAAGAGACCTTGACCCGCTCTGAATCATGACAAAATGTTTTCAAAGAAAATGTGAGAAAGAGGCAGACACCTGAAGTGATGACTGAAGATGCAAACAGAGTTACAGTACATGAGAATATTTTGCTGATGGAATAAGATCAAGCAGAGGAATGTCACCTGTGGTTTGAGTCGATAACAGATCGCATTGCGCTGCTTGCAGTGTTTGCAGTCTCATACCAGACGCTGGTGTTTAAAGCATACCGACAACACACAGACAACATCCTTTGTTTGTGTGCTTTCCCGTTCATAGACAGAAGGCCTTGTGTCGCCTGCAGACTGATAAGGGTTTTCCAATGCGGCTACTAATACAGATATGTTTGGTTAAAGCCACTGACAGATGACATTTTGAGTCATCTTGTCGTGTGATATAAGAGAAAATAATAATTAGACCTCATTGGCTGGCTGTAGACATATAGGTATGTCTATCCAGAAATTTTTTATATTTGAACAACATCGGCCTGATGCATTGACAAACTCGGTTATCAGTGGCATGAAATCCACCACTGCTCTCATATAATTAGCATGGTGTTGTGTGGCCGAGTCTGATAATGAAGAGAGCTTGTTACACGGTTGGATAGACACTTAAGAGGTGCTAGGGCTTTCATTAGTCTTTGGTTAAAGGGATTGTTAGCAGTGCTGGCAACTGTTAATTGCTGCACAGGAGGCTTAAGTTAACAGTGTAAACCTACATGTGCGTGTTTGGAGAGGAATGAGAGGTATTCATGTTGAACTCAATGAAAAGGCCAAAGAAGGTCATGACCTTAGCTGTTCCTTGATTCAAACAGCAGTGGGTCAGTGTCTAGGGTTTGTAAATTATATAATAAATCCATACAGGAGGTGCAGTCGCCCTCAGTTGCTAAGATTTGAGAATTTGCATGCACACAAGCAGAAGATCTTAGCGGTTGTAAGAACACTGCATCACAATGGTGGCGGCATCATTGTCTAGCAAACTGAACTGAAACCTTATAATGAAGCTAGTAACTAAAAATAAAGTCTTGAAACAGAGCCTTTTTTTGAAACTGTGTTGTGTGGCTCGCTTCATGTTTAGATGTTCTGGGTGGAATGAATAACCTGCTGCAGAGCCTTCCAGCTCTGGGCTGTACACAACCCATGACCACTCTGCAAGATTGTTAATTTCCTTACAACATGAAACCTTGTCATTATTTGAAATCTGGTCAATAATGGTGGTGTCATCCAGAAACTTCACAACAGAGCCCTCTCCATAGAGGGAACTGTGGTGATACACTATGACCAGGAGAAGGCCGAGAGCACAGCTCTACTGATAACCAAGTTCAGTATCTATGTCTCTCAGAGCACTTCATCTGAGTAAGGTAAGGGCCACCAGGTGGTTTTATTTAGACCACACAATGCAGACCTTTTATGCACAGGGACAATGGTGGCAGTCTTGTTGGAAACACTTTTCTGTGATAGTGAGATGTTAAAAATTTCAGCGATGACATCAGCTAGCTTGTTGGCAAATCTTGGGACCTGACCAGGGATGTTATCAAGCCCGGCAGCTTTACTAATATTCGCTCTCTGCAGGGTTCTTCTCACATCCGCTGTGGATACTGACACTGCCTGGTCTTTTGGAGGTGTTAAGCTCATCTGGCAACGTGGCTTCACACATGATGGTCGAGGGACGATTTTATGGTCTTTGTGATCACCACATCATAAACACATTTTCTGAAGTATGATGTCACTGATGATATTTTCGGTGTTATATTTTAAGTCGATGCGGTTCTCCTGGTTGGCAGCTGCGCACACTAAACTGTCCCGAGGAGTTGATGCTTCGTCTGTCCACAGTTGAGCTGTTTTCTTTTTCAGATGCTTTTACCCATTCATCTTAAAGATAAAGCTAATGTTATGAAGATGCAAGCATGCGCTGTGTCAAAAAACGCTCTTGTTCACTTACTTGCTACTCTCTACATGGTACATATAGATACAACATATGGTTCAGTGCACAACACGGTGGATGGGGAGTGATTTTGAATGTATTAATTAATTTTGTAACTTTGTTGGCAATAGCCTTCTGGTTAAAATACTTTAGCTACTGCAAGAAGACAACTCTATACAGTGGTGTTACAAATGTATACAGCATATTGGCGGTTAACATTACAGGCACTGGCTAGTGTAATTTTATGATGTAGGTAGCTGCTGCAAATGCCAGTGCTCAATGTGTTTTGCCACCAGTATTTCCTGTTAAGACAGCTAACCACACAGCCCTGTCGATTGCTACATACACAGTGAAGTTGAATACACAACAAAAGGCAGAAAAAGGAAAAGTATATAGCTATATATTTATTTTTGGGCCCATTTCTGTTATCTAACTATTATTTATTATGTGCTTATCTCTATTTTTGACTCGTTTTATGCCCTTTTACTCCATTTTGTCAGGTAACACATACTTCAGTCAGATCACATCTCTGCCTCTGCCGTCCGCTGACCCAACACCTGTCCTCTGTTTACACAACATAAGTAGATAACACACATGCACACAGACACTTCTACGCTTACGTAAAAATAGTTAAGTATGTCATTCTGAGCACACAGCACAGACACTCACAAGCAGATGCACACCAGGACACGAATATCTCACACAGAGTTAATCCAATAAGCCATGGGAGATCAGGCACAGGGAGGCTGGGCTCTTAGTTTCTGTCTGTCAGTGAGGATGTTACATAGAAAAGTAATTCAGAGTAACAAAGAGTAACTGGGCTTAAGAATGTCTTTTACCCTGTACGAGTCCAGTAGTGTTTTAATAACTGGTCTTTTTCTGGGCTTTTTGGCTGGTCTGTTGTAAATTTGAAGTCTATTTAGAGTGAAATGTAGTGCTGTATTAAAGGGGCTGTACTGAGTCCAATTCAGGGGGCTGTTTGATGTAAACAAATCCCATTGAACTGATTTATTCAAATGCAGCATTTTTTGCCCAAATCCTGGGAAACACTCAATGCATCCTTTGAGGGATCAGCTTTCTTGTCTGAATCTTGTTTTACACTTAACACTGTATCACTTGTCTCATTTAACATTGTTTCTAGCGGGCAGGGAGTCAAGTCAGCTTCTCGTGTAAAATGTCAGTATAGCAGACACTATTTGGGAGTGTCACAGCTGTCACTCAGACACAGGGTCAAGAACCAGTCTGGAAAAAACAAACCATAAAGACAAATCAGAGTTTAGATGCTCCATTCAGTCGACACTGACATATTGGGTGGTTATGAAATACGCACAAATCTGGAGGAAAACCTGCTGCAGTCTGCAAGAGAGCTGCATCTTGGGAGAAGATTAATTTTCCAGCATGACAGTGACCTCAAACATAAAGCCAACACGATACAGAAATGGCTTCAAAGCAACAATGTTAATGTTCACATGTCACCGAGTTGAAGTCCAGACCTCGTTCCAGTTGTAGCTTCACAGAGTTTAAGCTGCTTTGCTGAGAAGAATGTGGAAGATTTAAGTGTCCAGATGTACAAACCTGATACAGACCTATCCACAAAGACTCAAGGCTTTAATTGTGAGGTGCTCATAAATATAGATTGTATAATAAATATTGGTTTTAAGGGGCTGAATATAGTTATAATTAATCATCTTGTTTTACATTTGTTATTTGTAAAGCATCCTTTTCCTGATCAGTGTCAAAACAACTCACTCACTGTGATTGAAACTTAAAACACAATGAAACATTTAAAAACTCTGAGAGGCCACAGACACTATAAACTAAGTACCCATAGTGGCAAAGTCCATTGTAGAAGTGTTGGAAAGTAATTAAGTACATTCACCAGTACTTTTGAAGCCACTATAATCTATAAATCCACATTAACTATGGATGACTTGACTTCATTTGGAGTCATATTTGGTGAATAAAAGTTCAATATTCAGTCTTATGCAAACTCTGTTTTAGCCTCCACCAGCTTCATCATCTGTTTGCTATTTGGTGCTGAGTGTGTTTTTAAAGCGTTTCTACATAAATCCGCTGACTGCTGCAGCCAAAAATTGCATTTAAAATGGTGAGACTGAACCAACAGTGCAGCAGAGGGTCGTAATGTCAAAACAATAAGCTGCTACAGTACAGACCTCTGTAGAGCTGAGACACTGCATCTGACATACTTTTTCTCCACTATATTTATCTGACAGCTGCACTTACTAGTTACTTTGCATACTACATTTTTCCATATATACAAATTAACAACGACAAAACAGTATCTTAGATAGATAAAATTACACAGGCCACAACATTAAAATACTTCTTACACATTTATAATAGAAATACAATAATGTTTTAAAATAAAATTCTACCACTGTGCATAGTTTCTGCTGATGTTTGTAGATTTGTAGTTCTGAGTTTGAGCATATATGCATCTATGCTAGTCCATGATTTGATGCAGCAGCATTGTGAGTGCAGACCTCTCCTTTGCCTCATTATACCTCCATATTGTTATTGTCACAACAGAGCATGAAGGCTTCCTCTGGTGTTCAAAACCCCCGAGATATGAAACAGCTACAGTATGTAAATGCACTCCGAACCATAGGCAAAGATATTCACGTGCATACAGATAACGATACACAATCAAAGGCGCGCAGCACATCAGCATGCAGGCATACATAATGTAATACACATACATATGCACACAGGCGGAGACAAACACACACAAACAGAGACACCGTTGTTAAAGCACAGCGATGGAAATGTGCTGAGTGTGCAGGGGAGCCTTGACCCAGTGTCTCTGACTCATAATGACTTCAAACACCAGTGCAAGTTTAGCGCTGTCAGGCATGCATAAATAGGCAAAGACGCACTCAGAAACACACACACTCGGAGTCAACGCAGGGACGGCTGCGATAAGGCAGCGTGTGTTTGCACTGTTTCAACAGCCACTTAATCCCTATCGGCCGGAGAGGGAGTATGAAGCGGGAAAACAAAGATATAAAAATGAGAGACAGAGAGCCCACTGATGATTTTAGCAGGAGGCTTATCTCACCGGGTTTTGTTTTGGACGCAAACAGTTTATCAGCACTAAACATTCAGGAGGAGTGAGGCAGGCAGAAAACAGCCTTGGTCATCCTCCAGGGAGCTGCTCTGAGTGGATCCAGACTGTGGCTCTGCAAAGTGTGAGTGGAAACTATTTCTATTCCTCCCCCACTCCTTCATCCCTCTCTTTAACGCACACATACAGTTCATTTAGTGTCTCTCACCCCGATTGCCCTTTCCCTCCCTCGGTTTTCTAGCCCCATCACACTCCCCAGCCTGCACACTCCCCCTCTCTCACCCCGGCTCACCTCCAGCTTTGCCCTCCTTACCCAAAGTCAACTCGCGTGCCTGAGCCAGAGGAGGAAGGAAGGTGGGAGGAAATACAATACTGCGGGGGGGGGGAAGAAGAGGTTAGAGCACACAGGAGGAGGAGGAGGGAGGAAGAAGGGAGCAAAAGAGGAAGTAAGGTAAAGGGGATGATGCAGAGGGATGAAAAATGGAGGTCGATGAATGAAGCAGACGGCCGGGAGGAGGAGGAGGAGAAAAGATGAGGCTGCATGAGGTGGGATGATGGGAGGGGAGGAGGGAACAGGAAGGGAGGGAGAGAAGTGAAACCGGGACAGCAGAGTTCAAATAAGTCCAGAGCAAGCGAGGAGAAATAGAAACAAAAAAACACGATGCAGACAGAGATAAAGATATGTTTATACACTCAGATGCCACAGTCAAACTAGATTAATCAAGTGGCATGTACGTGCTGAGAAAGATACATTTATTTTTGGTTGTTTTTATTCAATTGGCTTGAGATGCTTTCATGATACTGTTCATCTAGCAGTCATAAGAACAAAACAGACTGAACAGATAGCTGAACATAAGGAAAGAGAAGGATAAAGAAACAGAGGATGGAGAGACAGACAACGGACAGACTGGTACTTGTAAACATCCAGCGTGGCGCTGCAGGGACTTATCTAAAGTGGCTGTAACTAACTTATTGAGAGGTGACCCGAGGACACACTCTATAGCCACGTGGTGTGCTCTGCTGCTGCAGAACCAGGCTGTTCTATATGCGGTGCGCCTGTGTGACTCACTGCAGTATGGATGAGAGGCGGTGCTTCATCACAGGGCTCACCTCAAAAGCACCGACCCTGGGAATGCACGACAACCTGATTACAGTCACGGTTTGTTTATTACGACGGATTTTGACAATCTGGGTCTGTGGTTATTTCAGGTAGTGGTGCCAGATGATATGCCAAGGTGGGCCTCTGTGTGACAGTAACTTCAAACGGCTCTTATTTTTATCGCTCTGATCTAAATGAGTCATGATGCACGCTCTAATGGCCAATTGTGCAGCAGACTCTGCATATATAATACATGGAGCATGCAAATGAAGGAAGGAGTTGTTCCACACTTTGGGAAACATTAACTCTCTTTCTGGGAATGAGATAAGGAGATCACTTTCACTAATGACATCATACTGTACAAATGACAGAAACGCAAATTCTAATGCATTCTGGTGCATTCAGTCCACCCAATTATGTTATTATATAATTATATCATTATTCAGGATAATAATATGAAAAACAAAAAGCATGCATGATGTCAGAAGCAGCAGATGACAACACAAAGTAGCACATCCAACAGACAAAATGGAGCAGTAGTAGATAGTGTGGCAAACCAAATACAGGTTGGTGAGCACACTTTTTGGTCTCCTTGTGGGCAAGGAGGTACCAAACCTGGCAACCTCCCTTTGATGGAAAGGCCTCAGCACACAGCACGCACTTACTGCACCTGACTGTTGTTCTCTAAGAAATAGCCTCAGCATGTAACTCCCCCTCAGACCACAAATTGTAGTTTTTTTCCCTTTGTTTATGTATGGGTTAAACAAATGGGACACAACATGTGAATTAGTGTGATTTAGAGGTTTGGTAAACATATTTTTCTTATTTTGGACAGAGCCAGGCTAGCCGTCTTCCCCAGGCCTCCGTTCTCTGAGCTTGGCTGTGTTACATGTCCCGACTGCAGCTCCATACTCCATACACACACACACAAAGAAAACAAGCGTGCCTACTTCCCCAAATGTTTAACTGTTCCCTTAAATAAATATTTTTTCCACTTGGGGTTGCATGATGTTGGGACGCCAACAAGTGATACACAAGTGTGGCTCCCACATCCAACAGGTTGTGAAGTGTGTGTGTGCCCCCATGAAGCACAGTGAAAAATGTCTGCAGAGGTGATTAACACCACTTTCACACACGCAAACCCTGTCTTGACACATCATAATGAACACCACGTTAAATTTGTGTGACCGCTCTCACCACACTGCTGTTATGGGTTAATCACCAGTTGTCTCATTCGCACACCACACAGCGTCTATTGCACATCATCCGCACACATTTGTGTTAAACCACATATTTATAACTGGCCTCACTAAATGTATTAGTTAAACTGAGTTGTTTTATGCCCTTGGCAGTGGTCTCTGCAACATTTCTGATGCAGATTCAACATGACGGTGCAGGCAAAGTGCTGTGACTTTATAGGATTCCTTTTCTTTATTTAGCCTCCTTATGAAATGTTGATGCAACAACTCACATTCCCGGGTATGTGAGCAGCAAGGAGTGGGAGTGGTGTGATTTGGCCCGCAGCGCTGAGTGGCTTTACTGAAAGTCACAGCATCATCAGCAGAAATCTCTACATCCCAGAAGAACAACACATGCTAAAGGCCCATAATGTAACTGAAGGGCAGCAGTCACCATGCTGTAAAGCGCTCTGTTAGCATCATGGTGATAAGAATAAATGGACTGGTTTCAAGTTCACCACAGGGAGAGCAAGAGAGACTGAAAGCAGAAAAAATCTATTTCAGGTTTAAAAATCAAGCAAGCCGGTTCTTTGTCCATTGCATGAGAAACATCTAAAGAGTTTCAAGAGTCCATTTGTCGGCCACATTTCACACTGTTCAAAGACAGCAACAAAGACATTCGCTTTGCAACACACAGCAATGGTCACACAACCACAAACAGGCGCTTTATAGATGGGAGCAACAGATGGTATGACATTTCTGGGAGGTTGTTGTGGACACATTTTAACGACATGTCAGATATTTCAAAGACACTTTTTGAACAATTGTGAAGTGGGAATGAAGGCTCGCTATTCTATTTTTTTTGGCAAATGTGTTCCCATCACAGTTGATTGGACACATTTCTTTGACACAGACCACAGATGCCAGAACTGAGCACACAAAACTGTACGGCACTGGTCAGTGAGCAAATTTGATCATTTCCACTCCTCTATTTAGCCCTGCGCCATGTGCTTCTATGGATGGTTCTCTCTGTCTGTCAGCCCAGCATGATGGTCCACACTGAAATCTCTCAGCAACTGCTGAATCTTGTACAGACACTCATGCACTCACATATGACAGACATGACAGACTTTGGTGATCCTCCAACTTGTCACCACCAGGGACATACAGTTTGCATTGCAAACATTCATGCTTTGCAGAGGATGGGTCCTTTGGAAATAATTTAATGAATCCCTGATTTTTTTTCTTTTGTCCCACCATGAAGATTTTTGCTTTTGAATGAAATGTCCTGACAATCAAGTTTGCATGCTGATGTTCACCATTAGCTCAAAACAATGCTGTGTACAACCTCACAGAGCCACCAGTATGGCTGCAGACTCTGATTCCTGCTTAATTCAGTCCTCTCAAATTTCAAGGGTAATAATGTGAAATGCTCCTGAACAGACAGTCAAACACTCCCTGTTTTCTTTATCTCCCCTTTAAATGTTTTCCACAAGAACAGCAGATTTTAGGCACTGAACTGTATCACACCTTTCCTGTGTGTTTGTGCGTGTGTGTGGGCGTGGTCGCTGCCGTCTCATACCCACATACCTCTTCCATATTCACACACTCAGCAGTCAGCCCCCGTGCGCCTGTCTGCCTGCCTGCCTGACTGACTGTCTGTCTGGAAAAAGGGCTGTTTCCACGGCGACTCGTCTCCATGACGACAGCCACCCCATCCTCATCCCCACTTCTGTTAAGTCTCTTGCCTCCATAATCCACCCCCCAATTCCCGTCTCCAGTCTGTCATCTCACCCCATTTACACCCCACCGAGCCCCATCATCTCTCACTCTCTCTCTTTTACACCCTCTCTCTATGTCTCTCTCCCTCAATCCTCAAGAGAAAAAGAAAAAAACTGGATAGGATAAAGGGAGACTATTCCCGACATGATCCTCTCTTTCTCGGACCCCTGAAAGTAATGAGAGTAGCCGCGAGCGACCGGGGGGGGCAGAGATGGATTGCAGGCTGGGGTGAGAGGTTGGATGGATGGATAGAAAGATGGAGGCAGGGATGGGTGGAGGCTATAATCCTCTGCAAACCACTATAAAGATGACCCTGTTTCCTTATCCCCCGAACAGCCAGGAAAAGGTGGGTTGTGTGCCAGAAACCACAGAGACACACACAGTGAGAGATGGCAGTGCTACTGTAGCTGCAGGGCATACATCTGGTGGAACTGTGGGCCAGTGGACACGTGTTGGAGAGGGGAAGATGAATCAGGTCGCACAACAACGCCTAATGATCTCTGAGGGAATTAAGAGGGGGGGCAAATATCCTTCATGTCAGTGTCATTAACCTGGGGATTGGATGGGCGTGTGTGTGTGCGTGTGTGCACGCATTATGTGTCTGGGGGGGTTTACTGCAACTAATCATTAGGCTCAGGTGTGACACCCCACTTCCCCACCCATCACACACACACAGGGAACCATGGGATTTCCCCCCCTCCCGGCAGATGATGGGAGCAGATAGAGGGAAAGTAGGTCAAACAAACAGCCGTCGCTGCTGACTACCGTTACATCACAGACGACGAAAAAAAAAAAGAAAAACACAAACACAGAGGCACATTCGTTCACATGCAGTAGCGAAACGCAGGGACAAGATGGGATATCCTGTTTTTGTAGCTCTTGCAGATGGAAAACACTGAAAAAGCTGAATTAAAGGGAAAGAAATAACAAAATAAGACAACTCTTTGGTCTCGAAAGTAACTTTCCAAATAAGCTCTGACAAGGGAGCATTCTTAAAAAGTTTCTCTTGACCATCATCTTCTGCCATCCGGGCCCCCATCTGTCTACGTCACATATTTTCATCCAAAGACAACAACAGTGTGTTTTCCAAGAAACAACAGAATGTGAGAGAGACAGGAGAGGGAGTCGTGGAAAGAACAACATTGGATTGTGCATTAAAATGATCAAAAATGACTAGCCTCAGGGAGTGGCTGGCTTGTGTGGATGTGTGAGCTTGGAGAAATGATTGCGTCTGCATATACCTCAGCGTGTGTGTGTGTGTGTGTAGAGCAATACTGAGTGCACGTACTGACGTGTTTGATGAGACCACAGCCGGATTAACCGAGGGGGCCTGAGGCAAAAATTTTCTGTTCAGCTATCAATTGACACCCCATCTCCACACCACCATTTGTGCTTGGCGTATCCTAACTCCTGATTTAATACAGTCTATAGAGCAGCTCTACAGTGAGCCACTGCTGCTTCCAGACCTCTGATCTGCTGACCACATTTCCTATTTTTTCAGTCTGATGTCTGATGTCGTGTTTTCATTGACGTCTGTTTCTGTGGTTAGAAAACATCTGAGCCAATCAGACATTTATAGGCCAGAACAAAAATGGAGACGTTCTGGGCCACAGCAAGAAAAATAACAACAGAAAAAAAATCATTTACAAAAACAACACTGCCTTAATTATCATATTTCTTTCAAACCTTGAACCTGCAATGACTGCAGCGGAAACAAGTTGTGAACAAAACACCAGCATATCATCATGTTTTAAAGTGAAGTGGTGAACTTGTTGGCAGAGACTTGTTTATTTTACACATCCCGCGGTTACAGAGCAACATTATCATTCATTTGGAGCTGTGTCTCTGACCACCTGCGTAATGTAAGTCACTCCCTTTTAGCTCTGTTTCTGCTCTCCACCGTGGCCTCTCTCAGCTCCTGACAGCAGCAGCTCTTTAGTTGCTAGATGCTCCACTATGTTCACCAGCTGGTCTCTAACTGTGTCTGTCTGCTGTCTGGTGCTGAACAGGTAGTGCACAGTCGATTTTTAAAGCTTTTTTGCTGCTACCGTAGCCCAGAAATGGCTAGACAATAAGCTGAGGCTCACGATAAAGCTGTTTAACATTTGTACTGGGCGGCAACACCATGTGCACAACAAGAAATGCTGTTCTTACTGGCCAGAAGAGAAAGCAGTAAGCATTAGTCCTCACCTTCACTGTGGACCTCACTGACAGCCAGGAGGCGAACAAAATGCTAGTGTAGTTTAGCAAGGTTTGGCAGGGGAAGAGAATGAGTGTTAGGGAGCCTACAAACTGATCAGCGCTGTAAACTGGTGGACTACAAGTCATGGATGGATCACAGTGATGGAACGTCAGCCGCTCTATTCATGCTTCAACATCAGTAGATATTTTAAAATCAACTGTTTGTCACCCAGTTGACTACTAACATCTAATAATATTCATACAAATCCATTGACACAATCACGCTAACGCCATCTGCTGCTGTGACTTCACCTAAATTTGATATGTATTTATTAAGGGGAGGATCAGTTGTCCCAGCAGAAGGAACTTTCTCAAAGAGCAGATCCTTTACCACCAAATCTAACTCTTCACCTGCAGTTACTATAAAATATAAAATGTCAGTTCTTGAGTTTGTCAAAAGACAGGGACAAGATAAGACAATAATGTCGGACTCACCTGAGGTGATACTGTGTGTCAGTCCCGGGATGGTTAACTAATTGGTGATCCAGCCACGGGTTGCCTGTTTGTTCCTACATACCAATTTCTCCTTGTATACATGTGCTGTGAAAAGTGTTGAGCATGCTGAGCATACATGTGCATACACATGTATGTGATGTGAGTGTTTGGCTGTGGAACACAGTGCTTGGTTGTTTATGTACAACATACTTGTTGTTTAGTGTATATTCCTGCACATTCCTGTGAGCACTTGTACTCAGTGAATGCATATTTGTGTGGGTGTGTATGTGTGTTCCCAGTGGGTCACCTAAGGTAGCAGACAGAGCAGTCTGCTCATCTCTGCAGTGTGAATCTTCCGCAGGCCTGTTTCCCCCAGTAATCTCTTCTGCTTGTGTCCAGGCAATAGCTCTGTTTACATAATTACTTCCCTGAATACATTAATGCCAGCCTCTTATTCACATTGTGCAGTCACCCAGGCCCTTCTCGCTGCACGCTACCTGCACAGTCTGCTAATGACAGACTAAACTTGTTTATTAATGCAACCAGGTATGATTATCATCTGAATTAGCGGCAAGAATATGATTATAACCTAACACTTTGTCAACAACCCGGAGTTTTAGTAATTCCCTCCTGATGTGCATTTATGAAAATGATTTGCAATTTCTCACAGTACTTACCCCCTCACACACGACTTCTTCCTGACACACACACGCACACACACACACACACACACACACACACACGCACACACACACACAGTGAGACTGGCCTTGTTCTGTCTGACTCTGCAGTGACAAAGTACCAAGCGGGAAGGGTTTAGGTTTCCTGTCTCTGAGGTTGGTGGCAGTACTGCGCCAACATCCTGGAATTCACACACACTCACCATCACCCTTACACGCACAGTGACAGATGTAAACAGTTCTGCATGCACTTAACAGCTGGTCGCATAACCCCCAGTGACTTGGCAGCTAAAAAAACTTCAAAAGAGCAAACATACTTGCTTTAAGCATGGCTCAACTGCCGGTGGGTTTGTAGTTATATTCCAGGCTGTTTGTGGAGGGGAAATGGCTGTTTTTTCCCCTGATGTTCCTTTCTGATGCGGCAGCTGCCAGCCAATCAGAAACCAGCAGACAACAGCACCAGGGTGCCAGGGAGGGGGAGCGCAGAGCATGCTGGGAGGGAAATGAAGGGGCATTGTGGAATGGATGTTCTGGCAGGGTGGAGAGTTGTTGGAGCCCCGTACCAACCCCGTCCCCTGCTGAGGAACGCAGGTTAGGGATTAGGACTGATGGATGGAGGTGGAGGAGGGGGTGGAGGAGCCCTGCTGAGGCAGAGAGAGGGAGGATAGAGGAAACAGCTGGGACGAGTGAGGTGGAGGTGGGGGAGGAAAGAGAGTCATGCCAGCATTCTGTTCGAACTTCCTGGAGAGGCAAACACAAACAAACAGCATCGGACAGCTCAAGGCAGAGCGAGCGAGCGAAAAGAGAGGAGAGGTGAAGCGGAGAGATAAGGACAAAGCTAGTCTTTAAAAAAAATGATGCAAGCTATGCTTTCACTTTAGGCTCTTCTATTATTACAGAGTTTGATTAAACTTTTTCTGTTCAATCAGTTCTACACTGCTGACATGTACTTTCTTGTTCCAGAGTTTTAGACCACATCACACCATCTCCATCAGCAGATAGAGTTGTGTCATGTTGTTACGGACACACTGGACTTCTCATCAATGTGAACTTCAGAATCAGCTTCATTTACTAAATGCAAAGGGAGAGGACTCTGGCTATGACTGAAAGCTCCCAAGCAGCAAGTAAGGGGACCTTTGAGGTGAGACTGTGTCAGTTGGTCAACAATCAACAGTTCAGTGCTGGACAGGTTTCTGTTGAAAACTCAAAACATTACAATTTGATGATATACAGATACAACACCCAGCTGTCAACAGGACATGATCCCGATGTAACCTTTTAACTGAATTTTAAGTATGTGCCAATATGTTTGTTACTGAGTTATAATAATTCTTTTAATAGATACTTTTATGCTGCAAACGTCCCAAGAATTTTCAAGTTTCTAGTTTCATTCTAATCTCAGAGACATTCAATATCCAATTGCATTGAATGGAGAAAACTAATCGATTTCAGATGTAATAAAATGTGATATTAATATTATTGTGAAATATGTGAACTATTATTTGGCATTTTACTTTAAAATATGACATAAACTAAACTAATCCAGATTAATCCAGTAATCCCTACAGCACTGGTACATTTTACTCTATATGACGCACAGGCTAAATCATAACAGTGGCAAAGAGCAGAGAGGAAGAAATGAAGAGAGGAACAGAGAAATGAAGGATGACAGGAGGAGACACAGGGGGTTGTAGGGGTCAGGGAGTTTGTTTAAGGCCATGGGAGTCCAGTAACACACAGGATCCTTTAATGTTAAAGTAAAGCAGATTGAATTAGAAAGAATCAAGTTAGCTGACTTCCTCCTCTCTTGAACATGAAGACCAGTAACTGCTCCCTCTCTGAACAAGCCCTTCACAGCAAAGATGAAGCTTCATTTTACCAACTGTGTTATCCACCACTGTGTCAGTGGGAACCTTTATTTGTGGATGAACGCTTGTTTTCACCATAATTGTTATTTTTTTTCCTCCGTACGCACTGATGAGGCTGCATTTTACTTGATTAACTCTCTCCGGTTCTCACGCATGCACCGGTTGACTTGTGCAGATTAAACCCACATCGTGTCAACAGGGTTAGGCTGCATGCTTATATATCCATTTAACCACTCGCCACCAGCTGAATAACAGTGACTCATCCCTGGCCTCCCCTCATCGCTCCCGCCCCTCTTGCCCAAAGCCAGACTGATCAGGCTAAATCCAAGACTCATCAGTTGGATGCCCCGGATTCATCCCCCAGGATAAATATATACAATGTGTTTAACGGCTTAACGGGCCTGTGCGCGTGCCTACATGCACACAAACACACACCCATGGCTGCCTGTGTGTACATTTAGCAGTGTTGGCTAGAGACAGTGAGAGATGGTAAACAAGGCAGGGAACAAACTGACCTCCAACCGTGCTCTCTCTTTCTGCCGTCCTCTTTTACCGCTCATGCCCTGACCCCAATTAGTAATATAAAAGCCTATAAATCAGGTAAAACCATCCTGGCTTGGTACTGAAAAACACTGTGTTCATGCACTGTCTTGTCTAAGTTTCACTGGTAACATAAAAGAAACTGCCTTTGAAACAGTAATAACTATATGAGAATATGCCTTTTTTTGTAAAGAACAAACATAGATTATAGCGCACAAGGGAGTTATCTATTTTCCTGCTTCTATAGCCTTATATTAGTGCTAAGGCTGAGGCAGAGACCCCCTGCTGCACAGCCTCATATCAATGTTAACATCCCCTACAGGCTTGTGAAACAGAACAATCCTGTCATACGAGTGTCAGAAAATGTGCAGCTGAAGATTTTTAATAGTGTTCAACTGAGATACGGGATCTATTACAGCTCCTTGGCACATGTAAATTGAACACGCACATGTCAGGGTCCAGTAACGGTTGCCCATTGGTCCACAGACATCACATGTCAAGGGTCAGCTGGTTTGTTCAATGAAAAGATTCCAAATCTGCTATTTTGATAAACGTCACCTTTGACCACCTGCCGTCTGCGATGCCTTCTCACGGTCACGTCAAAGAGTGCATGTGTGTGGGAGGAAAAAATACAGAGGAAATATAATGTGGTAAACTACGCCCTTAAATGTTAAAAACAATAGCTCATAACAAAATAACTCTGACAGAATGTCAGAAACTGATGCAGTCTAACAGTGCAAAGAAAGGAGGATCACTGATACATTCACTGGAAAGTGAAAAATTAACAGTGCGTGCGAACTATGCTAAACCACAGTTTTCAACCCAAGTCCCTTGTGAGGTTCACAAGGCCTTCACAGCCAGTAGACAAGTGTGACTCTTGGCACTCCTTTATCTATCTGAATATCAAACAAAGTTAATTAACGTGTTAGTGTGATAAGAAAGCAAGAAAGTATTTGTTAGCTAAGCAAGCTAACTTGAAATTCACTGTGGTACTAACAGGGTCATAAGAGGGCTGAAGTCACAGTGTCATATCTGGTCTAACATCTGTAACCCAATGCAAACCTTCATTTAGCATTTCGTTCACTGGTCTCACTCAAGAAATGAAGCATGATCCTGAGGTTTACTTTCCACATTTTGAGACAAATAAAAAAAAAAAGCATAAAATTCAGTAGTGAAGCATCACGGGTATCAGCTTGGTTTCATCCATGACCAAAAAATTCACCAGAATTCACGCACTATTTTTTTTTTTTTTTTTTGGGTATAATCTCTGAAGTTTAAAGATGTATGCACCACTGGGCCTCTGTGGCCCCAACCCATCAACTCAGCCATGGACTCCTCTCATCTTTCCAGCCTTCATGTTTAATGCACAGTGGTCTTGGGCTTCTGGGAGATGCTTTTTGTGAAAGCTGGCTAACAAACAAATTTTTTAAATAAAGTGCAATATTAAGTTCTATTGTTCGCAAAATCGCAAAAGTTATCTCAAGACACCTTACATATAAAGCAGGTCAAAACCATAGCAATATTATAAATCTTAAGAAGGGTTTGAAGTATATGACACATCAGGACATCAGGATGTAGTCGTGGTACATTTGCTGGCATGTGAGGCTTCTCTGGTGTTGGGAAGTAGAAAATGGGTTTATCTTGATGCACTTATGTGTGTCTTGACAGCACTGTGTGATTCCCTGAGGATTAGCCCCATCATAAATTTGGAAACAAAATGTAATCTTATTTTTATTCTACGTACAAGGACACCCACAATCTCTCAGTCACTAATTCTCTGCTCTGAATCAGCCCGGTCGATACATCTCATTGGGAAAACGGGGGCCATTCCTGGCAACACAAAAAAACCCCGGCTTATTTTCAATAGGCATCAACAGCAGTAGGCCTGTTTGGAGCGAGACAGCGGCTATTGTCGTGGAACCACAGCAGAATAGACAGCCGATAATGACAGGGGAAATGGAACCAAGCGCACTAAATGTCACACTCAGTCTCTGGGGCGTTTCACAATGCTTAGCCTGTTGGCGGACCTGTTTTGAGTCGAGACAGGCCGATAGAGATGGAAAGAGAAAGAGCGAAATGGGGAAGCTAGATGGAAGGACTGAGAAAATAAGTGAGCGAGCCACTATGTGTATGTATGTGCGCGTCGTCATTGTCCACGTGTGTGTCAGTGCGTCTCGCCTACTTCCATCTCCCAAATCTCTCCGTGCCTCTAATTCATAGTGACCTCTCCATTGTTAGGGAGCAGATGAGCTGGGTCCGGTGCTACGCTGATTGAATGGAGTCCACCGGAGCTGTCTCTCTGTTTTCTACACTATTCCCTGGGCTGTCTCCCTTCATTCTCATCCCGGGGCATTGTTAGAGAAGAGGTGCCCGGGCAAGACACACACACGCTCACATGCGCACGCGCGTGCGTGCACACACACACACACACACACACACACACACACACACACATCACATACATACATACATTTATTGAGCCTAGGGCAAAGAAAGAGGGCAGAGAGAAGGGTCTTTCTTTATTGCTCTGATCAAAACATTCATCCATCCTATCTGTCCCTCTCTCCCTCCCTCTATTACACTCTCCTTATTAAATCATCCTCCTCCTATTTCAGCTGGATTTATCCATGGGTATTACTTTGCCCTCAGACTAAGTGTGAAGCACACACAGACTCACATACACAAATCTCAATTCCAAGGAAATTTGCGCATATAGTACATTTCTCGCCTTTTTTTCCCTTCCAGATCAATTAGATGAGAGGAGGAATGTGAAGAGGTTGTATGGTACAAGGGCTGACCTTGGCACACACGCACTACACGGTCAAATGAAACACACATTTCCAGGGTCTCTACATACAGTAAGTCAGTTCATGCTGATGAAATCAGACTGAACACGGAGTTGGTAGAGGAGGCAGGAGAGGATGGGAGGAGATTCTTCGGCTTTTTCTGAGGAAATGGGTCAGGGAACTAGAATTAGACTCCTCCATGCTGCTACAACTACTTGTCAGCGCTTCTGGATGTTTCTTGCAAATCGACAGGGCCTCCATTGTGAATGTCTTGGGGAAAGTTAAAACGAGAGCAAGGGATGAAGCAGGGAGCAGCGAGGCTGCTGAGGAGGCATAAAATAGTACTCGGGGGTCTCAGCCATTGCGTTTGAGGAATTCAGTAATCCAATTACCTAGAAGAGAACATAAACTACTTTAGGGTACAGCCAGCACAGATGTTTGTGAGCATGCACACACACACACACTAAACACTTCAAAGACACTCGCTTCCCAGTGCGAGATAATAGTGCACATGCTCCCCATGCTGTTTTAAATGCATACATTATCTAAGTTCAAACATACAGGCGAAGAAATTCAGTGTGTGATCAAAGATTGTCGTGGATGGGGGTCAAACAAGCCCATTAGAACTTTTCAAGTGGATGAACCGCTAGAAAATAAACACTTTGTAACTGTACACCCACTAAGTGCTACAGAGAAATATTAAAATGGTATGACAAGTGATACCAGACTAATTAGACATATAAGTTATGTCATTTCCAATTACATGAAAGAAATGAGAGCACTTAGGAAATTACAAACTCATTTGAATAAAAAATAGAGTTAGTTAAAGTAGTTATCCCTCTTTGTTTCACCAATTATGCCACTCCATTTTAATTGGAAGTCAAATTAGAATAATTTAACAGACCGTTAACGTTCGACTGCTGCTAAAACCAAACCAATTTACAGTACACACATTTAGCAACAAGAGCTGCAGTACTTTGATACCAACGCGTAATTTGTCTTTAGAAATGTGCGTGTTGTGATACTGACAAATGACATCTGTATGTTTGTCTGTTTTTGATTGTAATGCTAAAGTCTGACAACTACAGACAAAGACATCTGGCTGGTTGGTCATGGCTCTCATTGCTCCTGAGGGTCTGAGCCTTGTGCTTAAAGGTTCACCTTGAAAATTACTGACTATTGTCTGTCAGCTATGCAATAAGCCGCCAGATTTGTGTGAGAATGCACAATGGCTCAATCTAAACTCAAAGGACAAATGGCACATGCAGTCTGATGGTTTCTATAGCACAGATTCACGCTGTTCTTTTTAATAGCCAAGTATGAAAATGATAGCCTGTGCTTCTTACTCTAACAAACTATCTCTTCTGATCACATAGACACCAGATTCATTTTAGATTTTACAGTTTTTCACTTATTGAATTGCCATTACTTGATTAAAGCTGCAAATTTCTAAAAAATGACCAACCTGGGAACAGCAGTGACTCTCATAAAGGGCGACTGAGTGCAGAGAGGCTGCTGTGACCAGACATTTTTAAAGGGGTCACTGTAGCAATGGTGCGGCCTTGGAACTGCAAAGCGACACAATAGCCACAACAACAGGACACAGAGGACTCCATCCATCCAATAATGGTCACAATATTGGACCTAATCATCATTATTGACTGTCGGTAAGTTGAGGTCAACAGCATGTTATATAAGCACACTACCAACATAACCACATGCTCTATAGGTTGAGGCACATCTGCTCGATGGGATTATCTCGCGGCCCACAAACACACAAACACACACTCCTCGACTGACAGATTCTGCCCTCCACTCAAATCACACACATGCAGCATTAGGAGAGGTGTCCAGTGTGACTAATCTTATCAAGCAGGACAGATCGGGACATTGTAGACACATCTGTCGCACCTAAATAAATCACTCCCACACGATTTCCCTGAGTCACACGCAGAGAGGTATTGATTAAGAGTGTGTGAGTGCCCATGCGCAGGAGAGAAGTGGGTCAATAAAAAATGTCATTGATTGATCTCTCAAACATTTGCTCCTGAATCACTAAGGACCAAAGTTATGCAGATACACACAAGCTCACGCAGAAAATATATGCACTGACAGATTTAAGAGTCAATTGGTTTTGACCGTATGATGCAATCAAGCTTTTTATTCTAATCCTCGCCCAGTCATCACATTACCACTGATGAGAACCTTGTTGTTTCCGTACATCCCCTAACCCCAGGGACTCGGCTCAATTTATATCTATCTGCATGGGAGAATTATCCACCATGTTTCCTAAGTGTTAGCCTACATTACGGCTATATAGGCTTCTGTATGAAAAAAATACAGGGATTGAGAAAATCCCCAGTCTTATGTGACTCAATCCTGTGCATCTCAGTCCAAAACACTCTGTATGTGCCTGCAATTTGTATTAGCCTGAATGTACCTATATAGGAGGAGCAGGGATTTGGGAAATGCACAGGATTTGAAAGATGGTATTGAGGCTAGCCAGAAAATGAATACAGTAAAGCTTTAGCAATGAGAAAGAGACTGCAAATATAATTAGAGTGATATATTAGGAGAGTTAAACTTTAATTACAAAATTTCACTTTGATTACAATGCTTTTGTGAAGCAATCCTCCAGAGAGTCAACAAAATTACACCATTTCATTAACTTGAAATGAGCATCCCGATCATTTCCTGGCGACTTATCATTATGACATGTTATGAAGTGGGACACAGCCCACTGAATCAGGATCTCATTGGACAGCACATGGTGAATGGGGTCATGGGATCTGTCACAGATGGTGCAGATGGGGTACCTCAACCCCTCCTCCAACCAAGCTCTGCCCCCCCCCCCACCTCACCCCTGTGACCATTCTGTCATGGCTATCGCCCCCTGATGCTGCGATCACATTGCGCCCTAAAATAAAACCTTAATGGGAGGCATCATGGGATATCGATCGCAAGGGTTGACCATTTAATCATACGGGAAAAACTGGCCAAAGAAACTGTCAAGATGTGTTCAATACTTCATTTTATTTCAAAATGTCTGATTGGTTTTTCTCAGACAACAAAATGTCACAAGGAGAAAGGTTTATTTAATCGTTTGCCATGGAAGAATGGATTAGAAACACTGAGGCACAAATGCATGTGACAGCATTCGTTTTGTCAGAATTTTTCCAACATCCTATTTGTCTTGGAGGAGTGTCTGTTCAGGCACAGCAGGCAGTACTTTTCAGATGCCTCTCGACACTAAACCCCACAGCACTGTAACAGTGGCTCTTAACTCTAAACTCCCCCTTTAAATAAACCAACGCCTACTTTTGCTCAAAATGTGCACTATAGCAGGTGTTTAGAGACAAAACAGTAAACTTTGATACCAAATGTCAAGTTTTGTATTCCCTTGACAAGCAATTCTACTTTTTTAATTATAGGAGGGAGCCTAGAGGCAGCAAATGCTCATTACTTGACAGCTAAAACTCTGTTATTACCGTGATTAAAAACAGAACAATTTTGCACATTGGGGATATACTTTTCCACGTTCAATAAATCATCTCGTGACTGCTGAAAATCACGCTGTGACCCCCCTCCAGTAATGTATGATATGAAAAGAGCAACAAGCCCAAAAGTGTTGGCAATACAGTGTACTTAACAACTTTTAGTAGCAATCTCTACAGGAAGTAACTTGGCAGGTTGTTAATCTTGCTGAAGATTGCATAGGGCCTGCAAGCGGAGTCTGAGAGAGCTGGTCTCTTGAGTTCTTCACCTAACTCGCAGCAGCCCCATCAGTCACACCCCATCACCCATTCTTTTGCTCTTGGTCATTTTCGTCTCCACACAAATGCCCTTCCCCCACCACGGTACCATCTGCCAGGGTTCGACCAGAATGGGTCTTTGACACCGAGACCCACACTGAAGGGCTCAATGGCTAAAACTCTGTTACAATACTCCTGAGCTCCTGAGTTTGATTTTTCCCTTCGTAAACCCAACACCCCCAGAAAATCCACATATTTATTGCAGATTGTACTGTCAGAGGAGAAAGAGTCCATGTAAAGCAGGGGGGTTGTACGGTGCTGAAAAATCACAAATGCAATATGCTCAATTTGCACTCAGATGTTACCACAAGAGTTAAAAAGAATACAGAAAGACTTGGATTGGCAGCTTCTCAGGTTGTTAAAGGCTTCAAGCTTGGTGGACTTCCCTTAGGCAGCATGGTAATATGGTAATTATGACTGAATTTATCTCATGCTTTAGATCATGATCCCTATTGGACCATCCATCATGACTGCCTCCTTTTAAAAGTGGGGGCCAAGTATTTAACCTGGGCATAATTTCTCATCATTGGTTGAATGAGGAATTGGATCTTTAACATTTCAACTTAAGCACCCTTATACTGTCTACATATAATAGTAGTTCTGTATTATGTTGTGGGCCGTCGACAAGTGAAATGCCCTGCTAAAAGTCAAAACCTAGTTGGAATGTAACTATTGCTGGACAACAATTTTTTTAGTGCACTACCTTCGGATGATACTGTGAACATCCAAATCTTTTTTAACTGTGGCTGTTTATGGCAAATTATAATGTCACTTCTTCTTTTTGCCTTATTTCTAGACATTTGTGCCTGCATTATGATTTTTTTTTCTTAAACTATCTTTGATTTCTCTCCTTTTTCTTTGCATTGGACCTCTTTGGTCTTTAAAATTCAGTCTAAGAGCTTCGCACTGACAAAAAAAAAAAAAACCTGTGGCACTGATCAATTTCCTAATAAATGTGAGATCAATCAAACTGCTCCATATCCATCACATCAGAAGCACTGACATGCTGATAAATGGCTTTTAATAAAAACCCAACACTAGAAGACAAGCTAGTTCAAGACAAGCTTCCACCAACACCCACCAATTATTCCCTCCAACTCTAAAGCTCTGCTGCCCCCTTCCATCGACTCCACCCACCACTCCATCACTCACCCCTCAAAATCCTGTCTTCACTGCAGCTAAACCCTTATCATCGTCACTTTCCTCATCACAGAGCCCACTGTAAACTCCCTCCCCTTTCCATCCTTAGTGGAAAATGTTGATCTGATTATGGCATTAGGTCTGCTCCAAACAAACAACTAAAGCAGGAGGGTGGACACACTTTTTTTCTCATCAAGTAAAGTGCTCCTCAAAAGCAGAATGAATCACATTTGGACGTTGTCTGCTTATTGTAAAGCATAAGAACCTTAGCAGGAAACATAACCACGCTAACATCAAAACTCCAGAGACTTGATGATGATAAGTCACTAATCCTCTGTTTAGGTATGTGGCTTCAATCAGGTCACAGTGGTAAGAGTTTGTGTGTGTGTGTGTGTGTGTGTGTGTGTGTGTGTGTGTGTGTGTGTGTGTGTGTGTGTGTGAGAGAGAGAGAG
>JBAJHX010000040.1:4682270-4695770 GCA_037176925.1 Amniataba percoides | reverse complement strand
AGAGAGCGTGTGGAAAGAGTGGGAGCACCATGCTCAGCTGATTTTGGCAGATAAAGAGTCAGAAAGATGGAAGAAAAGTAGAAGAGATAGCTGGACTTGCCAGTGAGTTTTGGGATCTGTCAGATTCTGAAGTGACGCATAAAAACATTCAATCGCACACTGAATGTGTGAATGCAAGATAGCTGGTACAACTGGCCGTTTAAGGGCGAGTAAACAAGGTCTGGTGAATTTCACGAGGCGAGTTGAAAAGTCGTGTTGATGTTCAGTTTGAGCATTAAACTGGTACTGCCGTTTTGTTTATCCTCTTTGTTTCACATAGCTGTTTCATGTGTTCAGGCAACTGCTCCAGTAGTGGTCGTACTGATAATATTGGTACATTTCATTGCAGCTCAATGACATAAATTTCATAATTTGTTTTGGCTCATAATAGTTGACATAGTCCAGAAACATGTGATGCTGTAAGAGTTACTGTTCAGATTTAAAAGAAGATTCATATCTACAGCAGGAACTAGAGCTCTAACTCTGAAAAGTTTCGACACAGTGGTGTTTTGGGACGTATTTGTACTCTCATTCTTTCACTGAATAACACACACAGAAATAGATTACAAACTATCCAAACAAGGAGAAGGAGAACCAGAAACTGTCTCTTAATCCCAGCAACACATTGAGATGAAAAGCACAGATAACGGCACCGGGGCAAATAAAAGATTAATGTAATAAGTCGGACTCGCTTAGGCCACCGTAAACAGAGGACCACTGCTGTACAAACAGGCTGAGGTAATTCTGTGTGTGTGTGTGTGTGTCATGGCCTGACAGGCAGAGGGGCCATGCAGCACCAAAGCTGTCCTCACCATCTGGCCTTGGCAAAATGAACAGTGTTCCTCCAAAGTCTAGCTCTCTCTCTCTCTCTCTCTCCCTCTCTCGCTACCTCGATCATTCGCCGGGGGATTTGATACTCATCCACCCGGAGAGATTAAGCGTTTCCATATTCCAGTCATTTTCCCCGGGTTGTTTTGCTTTCTAAAAACAGTGTTTGTATGCCAACATGTTCGCCCGATGGGAGGGTGGGGATAGAGAGAGGATGGGAAATGACATAAAAATAACAGTTGAAATATGGAGTGTAGTGCTGAAACCACACGATGAAGGTGAAAAAGTAGACAAACTGTGGGTCATGTTGGTATAATGAGCGTAAAGGTGAATAAATAGAGTAAGTGTACACATTCACAGCTCCACAGGATACCTGCAGGGGGCCTTAGGGTGTTAAGAGTGTGTGTGTGTGTTTTCATGAGTGTGTTTTGTGCCTCAGGGTCTGAGGGTAGAATGAGAGTTCACAAGTTCAGGGACTTCCAGCACTGTGGAATAAATGTGAAAACATACATTTCTGTCAATGTACCTGCGAGGACCTGCCACTGACTCCATACTCGCTCCTAATCCTGTAACCTTGATTTACAATAAAAACTAAATCCCTCACTCCAAATCCAAGCCACAAACCTTAAAGAAATTAATTTTAGCATAACCACATTAAGGGATTTTCCTCATGTCTGTGTGCTTATGAGGACATTTCAGAGAAAACAAACACACACACAAGACTCCAAATCACTTGACAGAAGTGTAAACCCACAGCGCTGTAAGAGGCTTTACCAGAAAAGATCACACTTTCATGTCCTCCTCTGCCGCCCCCCCCGCCCCCCCTCCCTTTTATCTGTTTGCTGGTTTGTTCCTTATGTCAAATTCAGAGAAACTGATGAGAGGATTAAAGAGTGCAAAGTGAGGCCAAATGAGCTTTTGGTCAATCTCACTGGACTGAGTCCAGATCAGTGGACACATCTGTATGTCCTCTTTTTGTCAACTCTGACTCATAAAGGCCACGCCACAGAAAAACGTCTGCGGGATATGAAAACACAACAGCAGACGATGCGCACTCATAAAAACAGTGCACTCTGCTCAGCGGTCCCCCGTGACAGCCGGGGTTAGCGTTCACTCACATATTCCCCCACGTGCTAAATAATTCAGGGAGGACAACAAGACTCACCCCATCTCAGGTCTTAACCCCCTGCCGTGCCTCGTCCCTCACACACACACGCACACACACACACAGAAAATGAACTGTATTCACGCTTTCCAGCAAAGGAGAACAAACCCATCCAAGGACACATAACACTACTAAATATTCCATTGTGTGGAACTGCATGTTTTCCTTTATTCAAAAGAAAGAGAGTGCTCATTACTGAAAAGCATAATGATGATGAAAAACAGATTGGGAGGCATAAAGGAAAAGACATAATTACATCAAAGGGCTCAAAAACAGAACATTTCAAACACACACACACAATGAACAACAGAAGTGTTCAGTCCTTCAGTGTTTGTTTTTCGACACCCTTTAGAGCTGAACCCTTGCCAGTTAATTTTTTATTCAGCCGCAGAGTGATTTTCCGTGTTTCTGGACACCTTTTCAGGAGAGATGGGATTCATATGAAATGTCACCTGCTCCAGTTACTGATTACCTGCTAAAAACTGTAATCAATAATTCCATCTAGTCCAGAGATTGTTTGCTAATTAGAAATATCACCTGATTAGTTCCAGTTAATTACTGCCATCCATCCACGGCCTATATACACTGTTAGTCTGGTTCAGGGTCAGCGGGGGGGTTGGAGGTATCCCAGCATGCACTGGGTCAAAGAGGTGGGAGCATCTTCCAGAGGTCGTCTGTCTGTTGCAGGGCTTAAATGCTATAAACTGATTTTTTTTTTTTATTTTACGGTTTTTGGCCACTTGGAGGCAGCGTAAACAAGCACTAAACACAACACTGACATATTATCAGCTTTGAAGTCGATATGACAAACATGTTAGAGAAGAGTTTCTGGTTTTCACAACCAGCAGCCATGGAGATTCCTGTACTTTATCTGGAGTTGGCCATTTGAGGAGCACAAGTTCACTTTTTAGCTCTACTTTAGTCTCCGCCAGAGGAAAACATCTGTCTCTTTAGCTGTGCTCCACTATTTTAACTGGCTAGCCACTAATGTTGTCTATCTGGTGTTTTGTGCTTAGCAGGTATATTGCTGTTTATCATAGTTTTATCACTTTTGCTGCTCTAGAGATCACTGTGAGAATAAACCGGAACAGTTCATTTTGGGACCTGAGTTGAAACAGTAAAAGCCTCCACAGAGAGGAAATAAATAATTGGTGATTTTCTGAGGATGTGTCTCTGCACACAGTCATTTGATCTACTAGTTATAAAAAAAAAAGCTGCTGATTTTAGCAGCATTCAGTTTTATTCTTACTGATGTCCAGTACACTATCACTTCCTTAGGATGTAATCATAAATAAACAAACATATATACATATTTTTAGGACATAACTTTTCTGCAGATCTATTGCAGACAACAACCAACAGTTAAACTGACAAAAATAATGTTACTGACAGTAACATCTGGTGATTTTAACCTGATAAAAGCGTCTTGAAAACCATGCAAACATATTACATTTAGTTGTGTGGCGTTTTGCTGATGGTGCTCCCAAAAACAGGCCACACCACCATAGCGCTACCATCATTATCCAACCATTGTTCTTCATCATCAGATCAGCTACATTAGATAATGATTTGGCTAAAACTAAGGAAAAAAATTAATTGAACGCTCCCATTTTGGGCACGTTAACATTTACTGGCAAAAGATGTAAGAAACTCTGTTCAGACTGAGACTAATTAACAACAGGGAGCCACATCACTTCTTTGAGTGCAGGAAAGTCCTTCCTGCAGCTGCATATAGGTCATATCAAACTACGCCAGAGTGCAAAATGAACATTTATGTGTTAAGGTTGCTGACCTCATACATTTGATTTCTGGGATTTTTACATTTGCTGCATCCCTGCCTATGTGTCACTTACTTCAAATTACCATTAAACTGTCACCTTTCTCAAAAGTGAAAAATGGCTACATGGTATCTGGAGTTCTACCAGATTCCATTTAACATGTTTTATCTTAGTATCCTCACTGGGAATGAGACCCAAAGCTCCCACTGCTTTCTGTACACAGGTGGCCGGTCCAAGTAGTCTCAGTTGTGTCCTTGCATGTCTCTCACAAACACATACACACACACACATAGTTTTACACCCGGGCTGTCTCAGCCCACACCAGATGACCAACTGTTTGGCTGCCTCTTGCCGGCCAGCCTGTGGTTCAGAGATCACAACACGGCTTCCAGACATTTACATGACTCACCGTTCACTGCAGTCACGTGCATGTGCAAGTGCACACAGAGTGCGTCTGCACACACACAGCCACGCTCACACAGAGTGCGTCTGCACACACACACATCATGTTTGTAGACATGAAATCAGTCTATGCTTGCTGAAGCCGGAAAGATATAGAGAAAAACAGACAGAACCTAAATGAAAGACAGAAAAATGGGAGATGATGAAAGGAGTGAAGGTTGAGTCTGGGTCTGACTGCCCTCAGAGAGTTTTTCTCTTACCCTATCTCCTTTTCTCAACTTTCCATTCCTCTCTAATGGTCAGCACTGAAGGACCTTTCCAGTGTGACAGAAGTCTTTTGCTCATATTTGGCATGACTTCACATTACTTTAAATGAGCTCTCTCTCCTTTTATCACATATAAAAAGAGCACACTCTGTAAATATCAAGACCTGCCCTCATAAAAACAAAGTCAAATTAACAGTCATTTCATAAAATGTAGCTTTAATTTCCATTTCCTTTTATGGATCACAGCTGCCAGAAGTGTTCTGCCTTCAGTTTGTCTGCTGGCTGGACGAGGTTTTGATTCACGGATGTAATCAAAGTGAATATGAGGTATTGGTAGAAAGATTTCCTTTGGCAAAAAAGAAAGCAGAAAGCGAACACGCAGTGAACCTGAAACTTCAGCAGAAACCAGATGCTAGTCTCATTTCAGCTCTGAATGCTTCAAAATGTCTGTATCGACATGAGACTCTGCCTGGAAAGGCCGTCAGAACGCAGAATGAAAGAATGAAAAAACAGTGTTAATTTTATGATGCAGCTCTGCAGTGTAAATATCTGGTTTCTGATTCACACGTTGTTGTTACTGACCTAACAGGAAGAGGCAGAGCTCTTTGCCTACTGAAAATGAAATGATTAGTGATTGATACAGTGAGGTACCACAGAACTGCACATAAAGAATAAACATTAAATATATGAAAACGAGTCGGATCGAATCAGTGTGTGTCTTTGTGGAGTGCATTTGACTTGACTATCACTGAGAGAAACATCTGAATGCTCTGTTTCCATGATAATATTTCACTGTGGCAATGTTGGAACTAGCTCAACGTCTATCTCAGCGCACCTGTGTTCTTTAATAAGTAACACCCATATAAAGCCCTGAGAGCAGTGTTTTAAATTACAGTTATTTAGGTATTTCATCATTACCCCAGTCTGACAATGAAAGATTGTTCTGCCTCTTGTCAGTATGTTGCTGGTATGCTGAAACACGGCAGAAACACCCCGTCACTATGATCACAAAAATCACACTCTTTCAACAAATTATGGAAAAATTCATTCAAATTCATCTGTCCCCACTGTCCCCAAGAGTATGACTGTCAACTTTGTTGGTTTCTGTCAAATTTCTCCAGCAGGCAGCCATTCAAAAGACTTCATTTCACTAATAAATACTACACAATGGAGATGTTGCACTGGTTTAAATAGAAGCACACAAAAAAATTGAAAAGAAAGAAATTTGTGCAGCGGATAAAAAGGAGCAGAGGAAACAGACAGAGGACTGGAAAAAAAGACTGAAGGCACACACACACACACATCCTGACACACACAAGTCCGAGGACTAGCAGTGAAGTTAAATTGAGGCTGATTGTATTCTCGGTGTAGACTTGTCTTTGTCCCTAAGCTCTGTCTAAATATTGAAGCAGATCGTGGTGAAAAGAGTCGGCTATCCAGAGGATTCAACCTAATCTGCATATTCATCACAATTAATTAGGATTCCTCTCTCTGCCATCATTTTTTATCTTTCCTGCTTTATTTCTCGAGAGGCAACTACAAGACAATGCTGGGGTGGTGATCGGAATCAGTTATTAGGGGGTGGAAGGGGGTGGAGGGGCGGGAGCGAATGCGCATGCACACACCTTCCCTCCACATTTCAGACTGGAGGATGATGCTGTCTGCATCAGATATGATGAGTGCTTCACAGGCGACGTTCATCTCTCTGTTGATACAAACTTACAGTGCTTTCTCTCACTTTGTCTTTTCCCTCCTTTGTCTGGGCCGTCTGCGCGTCGCGCCTCCGTCAAAGTGACTGAGAGCGGCTATTGTCTAGCGAAGCATACAAATGAAGTGCCGCTCAACAGCCTTCTCGCAAGGCTAACTCTTTTAATTGCTGAAAGAAAAGGAGAAGAGATGGCGGGAGGCCTCGGGGTAGAGAAAGTAAAGAAAGCTAAGTTTGATGAAATCGTGTGCTGTAGGCGCTAAAAGAAGCATGTTCAACCCGTGCAAGCACTGGAGCAGTGAGTGTAAAAATCCTTATCCAGGTCTCTACACTTGATACAGGTGTTCAGCTTAATCATCAATGCACAGATTAACCATCAGTAGCATGAAATGCAGTTTAGCTCCTAAACAGAAGTAGAGTAGCAGAAGAGTAGCATGTACACAGACGTTAAGGATGAAAATGAATCAACAACATTACAGAGTGTGTACCGTGTGAACAACAGAGCAATGTACAGTGTATACAGGAATTAATGCAGCTACTTTTAAAATACAAACAAAACCAATAACAGTTTATACAGTCAGAAAAATGAAACTACAGTATATCCCGTTTGAAAAATAAGATTGTATTTACAAAAAAATTTCCTGATGGCAGTGCTTCCAAAGATAGGATGAACATGTGGTTCCAGCAGTTCCACTTTCCTGTGTTATTTTGAAACATTTAAAAGTGTTCTATGGAAGTAAACAGAAGTTATGTTTCCACTCATAAACTGATAGTGTGTATCTTTGTGGTTCTGCTAATGTGTCGAAACCACTTTACTCAAACAGAAAACATTTCCAAAACCTTTTCTTCTGATCTACATTTTAAATCATGTACTGTTTATATTTATTGTCAACTTGCTGAGTCTAATTTTTCTTCTGTGGTGGCATTACAACACTTCTTTACACTCGTCCAACTGTTGATTAGTGAAATAACATTAAAACATCAACAGGAGTGAGCACATGCATGCTACAAACAAAGTGAAGATGCCCTCATACATACATCATACAGAAGGATTAGGTGACTTTTGACAGTTCTGTGGAGGTAATCAAATTCAGCATTTCTCAAGAAATAGGACTAAGAGTCTTCAGTCATACTCGCCCCTTTGTGACGTAATGCTGGTGACGGCTCTAAATAGAAAAGTCAGCTGGTTTTATCTTCTGAATAACAACAATTTCTGTACAAAAGTGCAAACACAAAACAAGAGAATATTAGACAAACATAATAAAGCTTTCAGTATTTTTTTTAGTAATGGAAGTAGTTAAACATGAAAAGCCCATCTTACTTGGAGTGGAAAAGTAAACCCATTATGGTCCGACACCCAGGAGCAACAGGCAGCAGCGGAGTCTTGATATTATGAAACACCAACAAGCAGGAACAAAGCCACTGTTGGAGGAGGCTGGTAAAGACAGCCACAACGACGGCCTTGTGTACCTCCACAAATCTTTCCTAATGATATATTGATGTTTAAAAGGACACAAGCATGTTGGAAACTGTCTTGTTTAAGTAAAAAAAAAAAAAAAAAAAGCTTTCTTGTGAATTTTGGGCTGGTGATGAATATGGTACCCCAGAGTGATGGCAGTGTTGAAAGATCAGACTAAAATAAGGGGGGGAGGGGGGAGCAAGGGAGTGTGAGACAGATGACAGAAGTTGTCCATTAAGCGAGCAGAGCAGTCCTGGTGTGAATATTGCATTTCCATGTTTACCGCAATTACAGGCCTGTTCACTGGTTCACCTCCTACAGAGGGTAAAAATGGAAGAGAGAGACACTCCTGTGGGATGAAGAGAATATCTCCCGCCCAGTCTGGGATGCAAGATGTGAGCACGCGCACACACGTGCACACACGTGCACACAAACGCACACGTGCACACACGTGCACACACGTGCACACACGTGCACACACGTGCACACACGGGCACACACAGGCGCGCGCACACACAGGCGCGCACACACACGTGCACACACACAGAGCCACTGCTGTCACATCTCTCGTGTCTCTGTGGTTAAAGTGATTCTAATCTGTGTCTGTGTACTGCAGGGAGCTAAAAGTCATTTTGTCTGGTGTCATCTTAAAATCATGTTTCACTTAAAGACAACTGAAATATTTTCCTATGAGATTGCGCTGCAGTTCATTATTGTTCATTAAGCATTTCCCGCATTGAATCAAGTGACGATCTTGTGGACAAAGGTAAAGATGAAACTAATACCTGATACAAACTGTACCACCCTCATAAACTTTTTTTTTTTCAAATGTCAGCCTTCAGCTTAATGTCATTTTATGTGTCCGTCTGCTGCACTTCATCAGATTTCCTCCTCTGCTGAGACAGTCTAGCTCGGCTGAGTCCTACACAAAGATTGCGTGCGGACGGGCGGCGGAGTGAACATAATCAACGTTTTCACTGAAAAGGCAAGAAAGTTGCGGACACTGACATGCAACATCCGACTAATAGGCCCCAGCCACGGGAGACTGGCGGGGTCAGAGATCAGCCAGATGACAACTTTGAACCACAGGCCAAAAAATATAACCTCTCTGTTGCTGCTAATCTCATCTAATGATGTCCCCATGGGCTGACATCCCTTATGCTAACCTCATTGTCATTGCGATGCTCGGTTTTCCTTACTTTTACTCTTTTGTGTGACAGACTGACTGTTTCATGCCACTGCCTCTGTAACGGCATACATTTTTCCCAAATCTGCTCACAGCAATGTTTATTTCTCATTTCCCCCGTGGACATCAAGTATGACTTCACTTTTCCACAGAAACACAAAGGCTCCATAATGTCATTAGCCTTCTGTTGCCTGTGGTTCAGCACTCTTATCTCCAGTGCTACTGAGCACGTCAAGTATAGATTAAAATCAAGGGCGCTGGGCTCTCCAACTTTAGATCGACCTATCTAAAGAGCTGAGGATGTTAAATGTGTAGCATCATTTCAGATTAGCGCTCTGACTCATTTTCATACAGTACCTTTCATGTAATTATCTTTTTAATTATCTCTGACCTTTCTTTCATGGCAGTTTCCTTACTTTTATCATCCCTACCTTGCTGTCACTGACTTTTTGCAGGTGTTTTTTCAAGGTAATTTTATATTGCTTGTAATGTGACTGTGCAGCTGAATTCACATAATGCATATTACTGTTGTTATTGTTCCCACTGAAGCTACAATAACAGCTCAGTTGCTCTTTGGAAAAGGTTTTCCAAGTCTCTGACACTGCACTGGAAAGATGGAACAAGACTCTCCTCCAAGACAGACGACAGCATCAGTAGTTTTCACAAAAGCATAAAAGCAACATGGCTTTATGTTTACATGATTTCCATGTTGTGACACAGAAAAAAGGACAGGAAACCTGGTTAAACTGTTAATGATAAACAAGATAAACAGTATTAAACATCTCATAAGCTTAGATAAACTTTATTTAAATCCTTCTACAGCTTGTTAGCATCAGCATGGACATGACAGAAGCTATTTTTTTCTTTCACCATGAACAGTGTTTTCCTTACTTATGTGCAACAGCTTTGGAAGGCACAAACAAATGATGTCGGGTAGCTAACAAAGGCATCATATCAGAAAATACTAAACGTGTGTCATTCTGGAGGGTCAAACAAATTATGTTCCCTGTTGTTTAATTGGGAGGATTTGTTGGATGGAAAGTCATCTTTCTTAGCTCTATTCCTTCATTTGGTGTTATTGATAATTGTTCTGAGAGTATTGTATAACATGTTGCTTCAGATCTATGGAATACTGAATAAATATACAAAATACAAGCACTTGTATTCTTCACTTACTCTTTCATTCTGTTTTTTCCTTTTGAATATGCAACCTTTCTGTATATTTTATGCAAGGTAAAGCCCTTATGTCCATGATCTCTGGAAAGGGATGCCTGGCTTCACATGTCAATAGGAAAGCTTTTGCTTTTCATGTCATTAGTCCTCACATCTAAAAGTGGAACCCAAAGCAACAAAGTTCTAACGGCTCAGTCAAAACAACACAGGGCCGGATGTGGCAAACTCTGAGTAGTTCTTACTGTAAGATGTTTTCAGTTTGACATGACCAAAGCTGAGACCACAGTTTGCCACTGGGAGCAACAAACAAGGCTTGTGCTGCGGTGATGTAGTCGGAGCCCGCCCCAAGGGTGGAAGTAATAAATTTCAATTGCTCTCCTCAACTGTAGTGGACTGGCTTTTTTTTTTTTTACTTGAAGTTTGTAATTTTGTTCCAAGGTATGTTTTGACCAAAGTATTTTTCCTTGCTACATTTCAAATTGCTTGCAGGTTCTTCATACACACCATTAACTGACCAGCTGCAATCACATTGAGTCAACTGTGCTGAGTTCAGTTTTGGTTGTTTGTTCTGTTTATTGTTCATTTTTAGTGGAAATCAGCTACTTGAAATTCAGTCCTGCTGCCTCTGTTCCATTTTGAGGTAAAGATCAATTCTGTATTCCCCAAAATGCATCTTGTAAGAAAAAAATTTAACAAAGGCTTGTTAAAGAGTGTTATGAGGTTTGTTAGGGTGTATTCTACTGACAAAAAATCATTTCTTGTGCTTATTCTGTGAAAAGACAACATTTAAATGGGAACTCCACCAATTTCACATATCAAGGTCTGTTTACAGCTCTTAGGGAGTTCAACTGGGGGTTGAACTGCATACGTGAAAAAGTTGTATAAAGTCTTTTGTGTCTCCAGATGAAGCTGAAAGAATAAACGAACTGCCTTGAGTCTGCTATGGTTGAAAAACTGAAATCATGGGGGGGGGGGATTGTTATGTAAAATATCTAAAATATCTTTTTTTTTCATTCTTTTGGGTTGAGTCTGACATCTTTATAGGAGGGCCATGCTAAATCAATGGACTACTCGTTTAAGGACATTTTCAATAACGGGTCATTCTGAGGCAAAGAACCTCAGTTCTAATCAAATAATGTTTCACCAAGGCATCTCTTCGGCAGGGGTGGGATATTTTGGAACTGTTGCCAGTGCTCTTTCCACCCCTGCACACCAACACTTGGAGGGCTCCAGCTTCACAGCGGCTTCCAGTAAAGGAACTGGTGGTACCAGCCGCTTTCCAGTTCTCACACACACACACACACACACAGACACACACACACACACACACACACACACACACACACACACACACACACAGTGTCAAACCACAACACACTCACGTTGCCAGGAAGGGGTCAAATTAATGGCTGACTTTGCAGCTCTCGGGCAGACGCTCAAACACACAAATACACACTTACAGTCACACACACACACACACACACACACACACACACACACCACTTCTCCCCCTTCTCCACCCTTCCGCTCACTGCCACCCTCTGCTTTTTTTTCTTGTTCTCTCTCTAATTTGCATAATATACTCTCTCCTTCTCAAGCTCAAGATACACACACACAGACACACACACAGACACACAGGACTGACAGATGGCACCACTGGCTTCAGACACAGCGCAGAGCGGGAATGCGAGGGGAATGAAGGGAAGAAGAGAATGTTCTAGTAAAACAAACACACTCACACACATACACATGCAATAATACCATAATTATCCTGGGCACTGGCCTTGGCACTAACCTGGGGAAAACCCTGATGTGCCAACTCACTGCACCCGGTGACCTACCAAAACCAGCAGGAAAGGAACACACTGTCACACACACAAACAGACACACATACACGGCCATGCACAAGCTTATTTATGCAAAGACATGCATGCATACACAAAGTCAGTCGAGGAGAAAGGAAATCTTGTGTACACAGACAAAATAAACTCATCCGCCTCATCCGTGCTTCTTAATCAATCTCTTTCCTTTTCTCTCATCACTCCCTCTATCTATCGGCGTGTTGTTTGACGGGGTGGTGATGGTGGTTAGAGCGTGTCTATGCTGTCGGGCTGAGTTATCCTCGTAAAGCTCTGGGCCTGATTATCCTGCGATGACTCATCCAGGGAGAGAGAGAGAGAGAGAGAGAGGTGAACTCAGTGCACAAGAACCCAACAACCAGGCCACTGGTTACATAGCTATAAACAGAGAGAGAGAGGGAACTAAGAGAAGTGGGCCTTGAAAGGCATCAAACAGTGCAATCCCTGGCCCGAGCATATGAGAGCTCAACTAGAAAGAGGACAAATCACTTACACAAGTTTGGGTCACACCAGGCACACACAAGCACACAGACAGACGTCCATCGTTGAACCTGCTTCTCGTCTGCTTGTTTATCGTAGTCGTGCAAGATGGGCTCTCTGGCTATCGAGTGCCGACGTTCCTGACGCGGTTCTCACCAAGCGGTACATGTCAGGTCATATAATTAACTTGCTAATGTAGTCGGTAATCACAGAGAGAGAAGAAAATAACAAAAACAACAGGCTGTCGCGGACAGATCTGCAGCCGGCAGGCTTTGTTGATGCAGCGAGAGCTGCGTTCGTTGGAATGAAGTTGCATAACATCTCCTGCACCGCACAAAGGGGGGCATGACATTTAGGATCAGCCAGACAGGGGGTCTGGAGTGGGAACAAACACTTGTGGACACACACTCACATGCCTTCGCGCACACAATACCCAATATAAGCAGTCACACCTTATCCTCTCATTAATTATATTTCAATAATCGTGCTGTATTTACAATATTTCTTCAGCATTTCCAATATTACACACATCCCATTTCCCATTCAATAATGCAAACTTCTATACTGGCTCACCTCAGCAAAGAGTTTATTACTTGAGTAGGCTGTGTGTACACTTCCTACTCGTGCACATGACACATTCACAGCATTCATTGCATATATACTCACAAACATATGCAAACACCCACAAGAATGTAAAAGTTTCTCTTATTTAACTTTAGAGGCTGGGAGCGTTCAAGTTCCGTACTTCAATTTTTCAGCATTTTTAATTGATGATGGTCTTATGTTTAACTCAAATATAATTTCCCAGAGGAGCACTTGCACTTCTGGCCAACTTACATTTTTCCAAAGTAATATTTGCTCTATTTGAGCTGCATATTTCAGAGGACCTCTTAACTTAAAGACATGAACAAACACCCACGTACACACACACACACACACACACACGTCTGTTGAGCCTGATTGAATGGGACTGGGCGGCGTTCTCACAGCACTAACTGTCACCACAGTGAGAGGTCAAACAGAAACAGTAACACAGCTTATATAAGTCACAATAACAGAAGCAGGGGGGAAAGAGGGCAACAGGGATGTGTGTGTGTGTGTGTGTGTGTGTGTGTGTGTGTGTGTGTGTGTGTGTGTGTGTGTGTGTGTGTGTGTGTGTG
>JBAJHX010000040.1:4611253-4675580 GCA_037176925.1 Amniataba percoides | reverse complement strand
GCTGGGATAGGCTCCAGCACCCCCGTGACCCTGAGTGCAGGATGAAGCGGGTTAGAAAATGGATGGATGGATGGGTTCAAGGGATGCTCTTGACCATCAGATAAGGATGGCACAGTTCATGAGCAACATACCGAGAACACCATTTCAGCAGAAATGTATTCAAAACCCAGAAACCCACCTGACCCACGACTACCCCAAACGTTCTCACAGCTCACTCACAGTCACTCTATTGTTTCAGCATCCCTCCTTATTCCATGCTTAAGACGCATTTTTCAGTGTGACTCACACTCGTCTGAAGGGGCATATACATTTCAGTTTTAATCAATACTCTATGCAGTGACAGTGACAGCAGGGAATGTTTGCCCAAAACATTTAAGGATGCATTATGTTTGAAACAAACTACTCAAAGCATGTGCCTTGAAAACTTGTTTAAACTTGTTGGTTCAGACATATTTGTGCAATATGGAGTAACGGTGCACACTTTAAATGAAAAAACAGGATACGTGGAGAATGAATAGAGACAGTTTGAGAGGGAAGTTCCAATCGTGCATCCTTTCCTCTCCATCATGCATCAGACGATCTCCATGTAAAGCGGGTGTGATTGTACATCCTGACGTTGGAAAGGGGGTCTTCTCAGACACCTTATGAGACAGGCACTTCACATAAAGCATAGTGACCCTTTAGTTCAAAAATGTAAACACAATCTTCTTGTACTCTACTGCGGTCTGCTCGCCGTCTCTGCAATTTAGAACTGAAACTCTCCACATGGGCAAAAGTCCATTTCCATTTTGATTTGTCTTAATGTGCTGTTATCTTGATTGGGGAGAACATGACATTGCTTTGTACTTTGGGGATGTGGAGGGCCAAGCCAATGTCACCATTTTTTTTTTTTTTGTCTGGAGGGCAACACTGCTCAACCTTTTTTCTGTAACCATTAAAATGATAAAGAAATAAAATGACTACACATACAATTTACGAATAACAAATATGAAACTGAAGAAGTCACCACAATCCCAGTCCATCAGTGCTGATCAGGCCTGCAACTGCGTAGACTGAAGTCATGTCTTCATATGATACTAAAGGCAGGTGGAGGTGTGCCTGCAGGTGCTTTGTGTGTGTGTGTGCGCGCTGTCATGGTCATCTGTTGATCTTTCCCTTTCTATCCAGAGGCCCTCTCTGTCTCTCTGCACAGCAAAAACAAGCGCACCTATTTTTTTAGTACACCCTGCACACCACAAGCAACGGGTGATGAATCAAACCACTCCTGTCCTGCTCTCTCACTATTCATTTCATTCATAAACCCAAAATATTGTTAAGGCAGGCGATTGGCTGGGAGCACGCCACGTAAAAAGACGGCGTGCTCTCGGTAGCGAATGGGAGAAGAGTAGTACGCTCTCTCCTTCTCTCTCGCTTTCATGCCTCCTCTTTAACCCTCTCTCATTTTTGTTCTCTCTCTCGCTGCCTGCCTCAGTGCATTACAGCAGTCAAAACAACAGCCTGGCTGAAGAGAGCAAGCGAAAAACCAAGTGCTATATTTTTAGGGAGAGAGGACAGCTGGACAAGACTATCAAGCTTCACTCTCAGAGTGGATTGCACTTGCTTCGAGTCACTCCTAAACCCCCTGAGGGACTGAGTCTTAAGTGGTGACTTTGTCCTATCTCGCCCTTTAAACCGAGCCATCTGTGTATTTTGTCCAGCGCTTTAAAGTCTCCAACTGTACGTCATTTGCTTGCAGGTGAAAGGGAAAAGCACTCCAAAAATGAAACTTTATCGACCGATTGATCGGCTGATTGACAGCTATATTGACTGATCTTTAACAGTGCCCTCTTGAGATGGGAGGGGGCTGACGTCAGGTCTAATTCAATATGACCCAATTCAATATTCACTTTGCTTTTTTTTTCATGTGCAAATCTTTGTGGTACAGAGAGGACAGAAAAACAACAGAGACACACATGAATCAATAATAGGAGTGATCCAGTGACTCTCCATGAACTCCAAGTGTGCGTGCCACTGTTAGTGGGGAACTGGGTTGACTGGGTTTAAGTTGGGGTTTGAGGTGCAACACTGCCATCTATGGACAGGTCTGGATGCCGCATGCTGCCGACACATTACATCATCATGCTGAAGGCACTGATGTGTTTTTCTCAGATGCTGCCGCTCAGACAAAGAAAAGCAGGGACAGTTGAGTTCTGTACAAGAAAGACACATCAGGGAAAGTTTTCAAGATTGGTATGTATACATATAAAAAAAGGAAAAGGCACATCAGATATTGGTCAGGAGAAGAATGTGTTTTTTCTCCAAAACATCACATAAACTTGACTTGTTTGTTGATGATTTGACCAATCATCAAGTGACAATAACTTCTATGCCTACAACTAGATTTTCAAACACACAATCAGCCTCCTACTGAAGAGTTCAGTTAGAGATCACATCTTTACTACTGAATCATAATCATTTTACTATCGACATGCATTGGATGTTTTTGTAAATCTGAATTAGGGTAATGTGTGCTAACCCATGCTGTAATATAATTTGATATGTGTAAAGATAATTCAATGTTGTAATTCAAAATGCTCTGTCAAAACGATCCTAAATGAGAAGATAGTCACTAGTGTCCTGTGTTTTTATATATGTCCAGTTTAAAGGGATGTTAAATCAGGTCAGCACAGCCAAGGATGTGAATTTAAACCTTTCTTCTTTGTTGCTTATCAACAGGTTACATAAGTATTGACACCATATCTTAATATAACTTTAATAAAAACATTTCTCATCCAGCAGCAAGGTCAGATCTCCCATTTAAAATTAGATTAAGTAGCAGGAATAAAAGATCAGCCTTCAGTAAGAGGACAAACTGTCACATGATCAGGTCAGCAAGCGTCTGTCCAGCCTGACGCCTATTTAGCTCGAGAGGTCATGTTTTGTAGCCGGTAAGAAAAAGACACATTGGTGTTCAATGTGAGGAGCCCATTATTGTTAAAACCTTCACTGGTAAATTTTAACATTTATATTGCAATGTTTTGATATGGAAGTTAAACAGACTACCGCTGTGTTCAATATCTCAACTCATTTCCACTTGATGCCAAATTCATGAAGGTAAATTCTCAGAAAGAGATGAATAAGACTTTGCCAGGTGGTTTCAAAACATCACAGCTCTGTAATTACGGCAGGGATTGTGTGGGATCACACTGCCTCCTAGTGTCTCCATATACATATTAGAACTGCATAGTGGGCGGCAGTGAACACCAAAATGAGCACAGAACATGAGGACTGTTCCTCTCATGTAGGAGGCCAGTGAAACAGGGAACCTCAAGCTGCTACATCTTGGCGTGCTATTTGGGATCCAAACAGAGAACAGCACATATTGGGACTAAACCAAAGCAAAACAACTAATCTTTACCGGCTGTTCTGTCTGGTCAAGTCAAAGCAAGTCAAATGCTTTAGGCACAGTCACGTAGCAGTTGTTCAGCTTCAGCTGCAGCAAGTAAAAAGTTTTCAAAAAACTGAAAAGAATCAGATACTCAATGGTTCACTTCAACTGAATACCACAATCCATTGGATTATTAGATTAAAAGCTCAGCTCTAGCTGTTTCATGATTACTATGTGCAGATGAATCAATGCCGAGTTAACAGTAATGATCATTTACAATTAGCATGAGCGACTATGAAAAACATTTTTTCAAAATGTATCAAATGTTTTTGTGATGACTGAAGTAGTGATTCCTTTGCAGATGGCTGACACGAGTTAATTAATCAATTACCTCACACTAAATTAAGTAATTAATACAACTGCCTTGTCATTGCATCAAATAAAGACGACTTGTAAGTCAAAGAAACATTTCCTGTGCTTGGTGGAATAATTTCGTTTTCTTCACTCCTTCCAAGAGTAAGAAATGTCTTGTACTTGGTTGGCCATTTGCCACAATTGACACTGAAAATTTTAGCAAGTGAGATCTTTAAAATACCAGAACAAATTTAAACCACAAACCTCAGCCAAACACAGCTGTTTGAAAAAATGTTGAAGAAACTAACAAACTGATTTGATTATTTTTATTCTAAAGAGTTGAAGAAGTGTTAATGCTCAGTGGGAAATGGTTGACAGTGTTTTGATCTTTAGGTCTATCTGGTATGGCCACACACTACATTAACACTGCAATGTGAGGGTAGTGGACTATCCAGCTGTATAACAATATAAAGAAACAGATACAAGCTTGCACTGCAACACCTTAAACAACTCTGAGAACATAAACAGACAAATCTTTGAGGATTTACCTTTATGAGCATAATCGAAGATCCACATAGGATAAAAACATTTATTATTTAGTTTGAAAGTATCAACATATAAATTACAAATGCCCTAATGGGTCACTGTTACAAAAGAAAGAATTGCTTCGGAAAGCATTTCAAACTAACCATGACAGAAATTCAAAATCAAGCCACTGTGGAAGTGAGAATAATGTGTTCACGTAACTATGCAGGTCTCCATTTATCTCAGTTTGATACAGTACTTACTTTCACCAGAACTGTGGATTTGAGCTACACGAAAGCAATTTAGCCCTCAAGGTCTTCTGGGTACAAAAGGTGCAAAAGGGGCACACATTTTGGTGCGTAGTGTTACACTAAGTGGTTTTCAAGCAAGGAAGAATCAGAGAGGTATACATTTGAAAAACCCATTTCAGGAACCTCAGAAGGGGACATTTCATAAAGACAGAGACAACCATAGGTCTACATTAGACCTTAGCGACATTTCTTCAGAACACTCCTGGTCTGTATGTATTCATTTTTACCAAAGCGTCACGCTAAACTCAAACCTCAAACAGGCCAAAGTCCAGGAATTGAAAGTTTATGAATGTTTATAACCTCTGCCTCCACATAACACTCTGAATATCAAGCTATAAAATACCTGGACTGAACAGATTACCGAGCTTTGTGGCTAAATACACATCCTGAAGAATGAAAATAGAATATCAAATAATAATAGCTATTTTCCCTACCAGTTCTATTCATCCCACGCAAGAGAATGACAGCTCAACACGAGACCACAACAAAACGTTTCAATAAAGTGCACCACCTTCTGTGCGTTTCTGCTTTCTGATACTCAGGCTATCGTCATGAAAAAAGTCAACAGTTGTGACAGCAGACATCATGGCAGAAATAATGGATGGAAGTCTGCCTGATGGGTTTGTTTGAACACGTTCTGGACAACTACTGGTTCCAGAATAAGAAAGAAGAAAATGCTGCTCATATTTGGTTGAAATGAGTGAGAAACAAATATGTAATTGCTCACAATTGAAAAGGTCTTATTTTCTACAGTTATTTCAAAAACTTCTGGCTTTTGATAGTGTTCAGTCTTCTGCACTCATTTGAGATGCAAGTTTTCAGTTTGATGACCAACACCTAGCACCTACCTAAAAGTACACTATCAGAGCCGTGCTCACCTGATACAGATTATCACACCTTAAATTTTTCTTTTTTTCTTTTTTTTTTTAATTCAAAGGCGCGTTTTCATACGGAAAGGCTACTTTATGGTTCCCACACAAGTTACCAGCCTTGATGCAACATTAACAGGTACATAAGATTTGATCAGGAAGGTTGCAATTTTTTCCCCAAATAATCAAATATTGCAACTACTAAAAAAAAAAATAAAGATTTAGGAAAAACTCTAGCGTCAAACTTCCATGAATGTTTTATGTGAATAAACTCTAAGGACACAATGTGCCATAAAACGCTAGTCCTCAGGAAGCAAAGAAGCCAAAATTAGACACAGACATAGACAATAAGCCAGAATAGATACTGGCCCATTACTGACCTTTACAAATTAACTGGGTCTTAGTCATGACACTTCAACATTACATTTTATGATGACAGTATCAATGTCATTCTGCAATTTAGTTTGCCAAATGTCCTTTCGTTCAGATACTTTCACCCAGGTTGCCAAATCAGTTTCCAGTGCCACATGTTACCTTCCATAAATGATACCAGGGAATTCCACTAAGTGTGGTATACAAATTTTATATTTGCAAAAAAAAATTAAAAAATAAAAAAATAAAGACAGCACTGGAAAAATATCAGTATTCAGTGTCTGCAAAAACCCTGAGTTTAGATATTGGAATCAGTATCAGGTGAGAAACAGTTGGATCGGTGCATCACTTTCAGCAGAACCAACACAAAACATGTGGGTTTCTTTGCATTTTTAATGCTTTTCATTAAAACCTCTTATGCTAAACAGGTGTCTCAGTCATCAGGCTTTGTTGTGAAGGCTTCTTTGTTTCAAAATGTCATCCATGACGTCTTAGAGTAAGTCCTGTGTTGAGACAGCAAAGCTTGGACTTGGACAGAGAAGGACACTTGGGAAGGACACACAGAATGTAACAGATCCGAAGATCTGAAATACGGCGTCTGGTCTAACAACATGTATGTCAGTCCAAGTCCAGAAGACAACAGGGAAGCCAAAGAGAGACCTTAGTTGCCCTACATTGTTATTTCAAGAGCACTCCAAAATGATTTTTATGGGTAACAATTTCCTCCACATTCCTGCGCATCAGAAAACCTCAGCCATACCCTCCAGGAAAGGCGAATGGCAATTTCAAAAAAGCACATTCAAATGGTGTGTTTTTTGTTTTGTTTGTGGGAAGACAGCCATTGCTTCCATGATTGTAAGTGGCTGCTCAGAGGACAGGCATATCCTGGGGCAACTGGTCCAGGTCAACAGAGGAGAAGAGGTCGGTAATGCCCTCATCCTCAGCCAGGCTCAGGAGGTACTCCCCCCCATCAAGAGAGAAGCCTAGAGGCGGAGTGAGGGTGACAAAGCTCTGCTGGCCTTCGGAGGGGGGTTGTGGGGAGGTGGTCATTGGGAAGACGGGGGCCACAGTAGCTGGTGATGACTTTTGCATGGGCTCAGACAGTTGGTTTGAGATGCCATTGATTCCAGAAGTATGGTTAGCATGGTCTGGAAAAATAAGGGTAGCGTGGATAAAGAGACATGGGGCAAGAAAAAAAAAAAGAAAGTACAGTATCTCATAAGGTTCCTGTATAGAAAGAAGCCCATGGGTAGTTGCTTCCTCTGTAGAACATTAAGTGACATTTTGAAAAAGCAACCTGTTTGAGATGGATCATAGGATAGTTATGTGTAAGACTCACCTTTGGAAGATGCCTGGAGGGAGGACGAGTAAGGCAGGAGTGTGGTGGAGTTGTTCCTGTTGGCAGACAAGTTTACGTGGCCGTCAGTGGCCACAGACCCATCAGTGGCCACAGAGCTGTCTGAGGCCTCCATAGGTATTGGCTCATCAGAGCAGAGGAACACTTCAATAGGCCCCTGTGTGCTGCAAAGATGGACTTGGAGACTCTGAAGAGTAAAAAAAAAAGTGTGTTTGACTGGGGTTTCATAACACTGGTTTTGATCAGGAGAAAAATGTAATTAAGTTACTATGTTGAAAAATGTACCTCCTCTGGGTGTGGCACTTCCAGTTTTGTCTCTGAAGGAGCTTTGATCACAATTACAGTCTGTTCTTTCAAGCTGGGAATCCTTTGGACATCCTCATAGGTCAAATAGGCAAATGTAATCCTTGAGGTTAAGGAATATAATCAACCTTGACTGGTGTTTAAGTACAGCTGGAGATGCACTAAATGACTAAGCCCAAAATTCACATCATACAAAGAAGACTAGTGCTGGAGAGGACCAATGAGAGTCCATCCAATCCACACCAAAATAAAAATGACTTTAGATGCATCATCACTCATACTTTTCACATAATGCAGCACAAAATAAAGCTGAAATTAGAAGTCAAAGGGATATCTCTGACTGCTCCTTTGCTCAAACAGCTGATGAACTTGCCGTGTGCAGCTTTTGATCAACTCGTCCAGCTTTCTCTCTTCCTCGATGAGAGACTTCAGTTCCTCATCTTCATGCGTGTTCGCCTGACCACCTCTATGCATGCATACATAGAGCAGAAACACAGGTTTACCACAACAATGGACCAATAAAGGATCTTAAATCTTCAAATGAACACCACTAAAAATGTATCAAACTTTTACAACAGATCACAAAATATTAAGAATAAGAGGAATAGTGAAAAATAAGAAAAACTATGATTCTAACTATAAGAATAATGTAGTTAACCGATAACATCTGAGATCTAAAGGCTGAATGATCTAAAGCAGAACGCCAGGTATCCACCAGCAACAGTTACAAAAAAAAAATCATAGAATCTGCTTTTAACTGTAGGGTACCTGTCTTTAAAGTATATAGATTAATCTGAATTTGTTCTCATGGGTTTCACAACAAACTGCTTTGCAAAAAGCACAAACTCTTTTATATCTGCTCATACTTACAGCCACTCAATGTTGTTCTTAGACTTTTTCTTGATGAGATGGATTCCTTCCAGGACATTGGTGACGTCATAGACGCGTCTCTTAGGGGCATTGAGCTCCTGGGCGACTAAGTTTAGGTCCAGCACACCGTCAGTGGAGCGTCTCAGCAGCTCCGCAAACCTCCGTGTCAAGAAACCGAGCGAGGTGTCATAGCGCGATTTCTCGAACAAGGACTTGCGTGCTATGGGATTGGGGGCGGGAGCTGGAAAAACGAGGATTAAGAATTGCTTAATCTGTGACAATTTCTTTATGCGGTCAATGTCCATTCTGATATGACATGCTGTAATGTGCTCATTTAGGTTAAATCTCTTCATACATTTGATGGTCTGTTGCCATTATGCAGAACAAGGAGTGGGCGAGGGGATGACGCACACCATTTTAAACTATGATACAATCAAACAGCCAACAAGTTTCATATGATATGATATTTTTCTTGTTTCATTTGATGTATGATTTATATTTTAAACCAGAGGCTCTGAGTGAAACTGTGGTGTGGTTTGGAGTCAGTTTTATTCAGGTCCAGGGTGGTGAAACTGACACAGCAAAGACTTTGGAGGATCACTTTTGAGGAAAGTTCTGAAAAACAAATGTTTAATGGTCAATAAAGGCTATCAAAGGAAAAAGCAAGGAGACAAAGTGTAAGGGAGACTTTGGTAACTTTAGAAAATCTCCTTCCTACATATACTTGGTGCAGGATAGTGCACGTGAAGAATTAAGTGGATTTTGAGCTGCTGGGCACAGAGCCAAAACACAAGTTCACCAGGCCACTATGCTCAGCAGTCTCCATTTGGGAAAATGTGGGTGAAACACCAGCAAACACAGCTTGTGATAAGATTTTACAAATAATTTGCCAGTGAGTGTACTGGCCAACAGACTCTTTAAACTTAATATGTGAACTGGAAAACTCACTGTTTGGCACAAAAACATGTAGAGGCTCTGGTTTGTATCAAACGCTAATCTCACCCAGAACAGGAATATTGGTTATTGAAAGAGCTTACAAGTCACTGCAATGAAGAATAATCTTACTCTGTCCTTCAGTGTGGGGCACAGGGGCAGCTGGCTTCTTGGCTTGGGCGGCCTCGCCACCATCCTGAGGGTCCTGGGGGTCACTGGCTTCCAGCTCCAGCCTTCTCTCTGCCTGTGAGCGTAAGAAAGCAGCATGTGCTTACAAACTGCTGGGTACTACAATATGTTTAGACTTTTAATTTGCAGTCATCTCACTAAATTCTGAGGCTCACAGGGCAGCCATTTTGGGCATCAATACAGTATGAACTTGCCATGGATCCACTGTGTAACCCTTGTGGCCTTAGCTGCATGTGCACAGAAGCAGTGTGTGTGTGTGTGTGTGTGTGTGTGTCTGCGTGCAGCAAGAAGCTCCTCTCGTCACTTGGAGCTGGTCGCTGGTCGTCACTGAGGACTGTCATTACCTGGGAGCTGTGGGCTGAGGCTAGCCTCCCTCCCCAGTGTGTTTAAGCTAGTTGAAGCGACATCTCCCCATCCCCCTCCCACGCTCACCCAAGGCCTGAAACTGTAGTTTTGCTCCCGGCTACAATGAACACACGCTCGGCGGCGTGCACCGGCTCCTTACCGATGTCCTCCCGCAGAAACACGGCAGTCAAAGAGCGCTGTCAGCGTCTGCGGCGGCCCGAGAAGTGTGCAAATTACTGTTCCGACAAGGCGCGGTGTGATGTCTGAGCCCAAGGTACAACAACAGTCAAGCTACCGGAAACACACCAATGTAGCCACAGCTTCACTAATCCGTCTTCAAATTAAGAGCACTCGATGAACGCACACCTTACACGACCGTGATGAAATAAATAAAGGTAACAATTCAATGAATATCCAGTGAGCTTTAGTGGTCAGTTAACTTTGACAAACAATTTTCTCTGAGCCACCTCGACCTGTCTTGCCTAAATGCTAAAGAATTTGGTTTATTTTAAGGAGCACACTGGTGCTTCTCATACAGCCAGGAGACATTTTCCCACCTTAAATGCTGCGTCGACTTTACTACTACAAAACGACTACATGTATTAGAGACATAACTTTACGGCGCGGTGGTTAAGGGGGCTGTTTTTCTTCCCGCTCACTTCACTTTGACTGACATAGCGCCTTTATTCTGAAAACACGCGTACCGCTTCCGTTAGAAGCCGGTGGAAACACGCGGGCGCTTGACGGAAGTCGGCTAAAAGTTGTATTTGGAGACGCTAATGGAGCTCTCGCCGCCGTGTCCTGATGTGTGTGACCGAGCACGAAACATCACTTCACTAATGAACCAGGGCGGGCATGCGTGGAGAAGTGTATGACACACGCGTCCACATGTGTTTTGTAAAGCTAAATTTACATTTCTGGCGACACATTAGCTGTTATTAACCAGATACAATGGGTGCGGTTATATGTAGTAATAATAATAATAATAACAATAATAATACGGATAATAACAAAGAATATGTAAAGTTACATTTAATAGCTCCGCACGTTTACCACCTGCGTCATTGAGCTGGACGTACCTGAAGTTTGGCCTAAACGTTTGCTGTCCTTGGTTGTTGTCAGTTGTCGCTTCCCGGCGGAGGAGAGGGCCTGACGGCTCCGTGAGGTCGAGCTCCTCCCGCAGCATCCCGCGTTAACATACGGCCGAGGAAGCCCCCCTCCTCATTGTGCCCCGTGTTGACCGCGGCCTCACGCCATTTCCACCCCCGTTTCGCCCAATGAGTTCCGTTATTACGCAGATAATCAATCGCGACACGTAAAGGAGAGATATCGCCGATATTTGAGGGAGGGTGTTCTTCGCGCGAAACTCAGATTTCCCGGTGCGGCTTTGAACCAGATTTGCATGTCAGCTATGATTGGTCAGCTCTGTGTACGCGGCGAGCTGTACGTGTGACGTATGTGTAGCCGACCAATGGCAACACAGCTCTCCAACAAGAGGCCAATTCTTGCTTAATAAACAATACTGAAAGTAATAATACATCTTTACATAGGGCTTCCTCCTCCCAGAAGTTAAGCCTCCTTTTGTTTCAGTATTTGGACTTTCTATGTTTTTATGAATTGTTCACTTTATAATGAAATAAAAAGTGTGTATGCAGAACAATAAAGATTTTTAATGGAAAAAAGTTAGAATTAACTGTATGTACTGTATTTATGTTTTTATGATTTAAGTAACAGTTTCCAATGCATTTCATACAAAATTCTTGAAATAAAGATACAACGGGAAAATACACTGGAACTGGAACTATAAACTTAACACTGTTTAAACATATACAAGTGTGAGGGACATATCAAAAACAGTTTACAAGTCATTTGGTTTAAGGTCTTGCTGTAAATGATTATCAATAATAAATTATATCACCATACACATAATTGAAGGAATGTGTGATATACAATAACTGAAGTCTAATTACTATTTTAAAAGTAGTGAAATTGTGTACAGGTTAATACATAAAAAAACAAAAATATTTGTCATTTCAACATTCTATCCAAAATGTCTTGCTTTAAATCGGCATTTCACATTTTAGAATTAAAACATATTTAGAAATAATATTAATTTAACAAAACATTTCTATTGATGTTTTATACAAGTATTTCTTTTGCTGACCAAAAATTGTTTACACTCTGTGACACATACTCACTGAACAAGAAATGAGATCACTGGTACTGAGCATCCAGCAGATGAACTTACCATCTTTTCTCTTCAGTATTCCAGATGAAAAGAATCATCCAAATATGTTGTGTGGGACACTCAACCAAAGAAATGTACTCAGCATTAACAGACAAAACAAAATCAGTCATCATCATCAAACTTGATCTTCTTCCCCTGGAAGGCGAGGATTTGTCCTTGCTGCTCCTTTCTTTTCTTACTGGCCTCCCAGGATGGATGCAGTGCAGGCTGTGGTGCCTGATGGGTAAAGGCACCTCCACCCCTGCGATCTTTTTGCCTGAATGCATCACCTCTGCCTCGCCCCCTCCCTCTCCCCTCAGAGGGAAAGCCCTTCTCTAACTCAGGCTGTCTGCTCTCAGGCCAGGGTTTGCTGTACTTGGACCCTGAATTTCTTTCTGGTCCTTTCTCCTGCTTTTGGAACTTGGACTGTTTATTAAAATCTCTATTGGGACCACTTCCACCCTTTGGCTTCCCTTGGCCCCTAAATTTATCCCCACCTCTCCCTCTGCCTGCACCTCTTCCCCCACCAGACTTTGACGCAGAGAGGGAGGAACAAAAAACAGACTGAAACGAGGCCCCTTTAGACTTCAGTCTGGACTCAAGCTCATCAAGTTCACTCTGAACTTGGTCTGCTTTCATTTCCGGTCCTTTCTTGACTTTCTCCCTCTCTACATTTTTTTGCTTTTTCTTCTTGAACTTGCTCACTTTTCCAATGAAGAAGTTGTTGTCGTCGTCGCTCTCCTCTGATTGGGAGGACTGTTTGTGGAAACGTTCCTCTGTGCTGTCATCAAAGTACTCTTTCTCTTCATCATCCGATAACTCTAAATCACTCTCTTCCTCATCTTTCTGTTTTTTAAGGTTTTTCTGATCTGGTTTCTTTTCTGCATCTTTACTTTGAGATTTATTTTTCACTTTGTCCCTTACTTCATTACTTTTAATTGCTGCTGTTCTCGCGTTCTTAAACTCTGGAACTACTTTTCTTTGATCATCAGCAGTAGCAGCAGAAGGAGTTGCTTCCTCTGTTTCCTTTTCATTTCCTTTCTCTGTTTCCTTTTCAGCAACACCTGCAGCTTTAATGTCTTTAAGAATACTATTCCCTTCCTCACTGTCAGTTCTTTCTTTTTGCTCCACAACAACGTCCTCCTCTTCTTTCTCACTCTTTCTGTCTAATTTTTTGTCTGGTGACTGTGGAGTCACCTTTACAGCTGTATTTTGCACTTTTTCCTTCCCTCCCCATGCAAGATCCTTCATCCGTTCCTCTTTAAATGCTTTCACCGCAGCTTTGATGTCCTCAATCTTCTTGTTGAACTGGGGGTGAGTGGCAATGCGCGCTGTGGCCCGATCAGAAATAGCTGACTTGGGGTTTTTACAGACCTGTTCAAAGTTGAGTGTCTTCTGCAAGGCTGTCTTGGTCACCTAGCAATAGAAAGAAACAGTATATCCGGTTGAGACAATTCATCACGCATCTCACCATCTAAAAAAACATCAACACTTTGAGCAATGTTTTCATGCAGTTTAATCTACACTGATAATATGAATGAACAAACAGAAGTTGTTCTAAAACCTACCACGTCTGGTGAGAGGGCCTTCATGGCGTGGATCTCCTCCAGCAGTCTGGTAGCTCTCCTCTGGTTCCTCTCGATTTCCTGGTCTTTCCCCTTCTTCTTCTTCAGGCTGCCAATCTGTCGTGTGAGTTTCCTGATGATCAGAGCCCTCACTCTCTTCACCTCCTTCCTCATTTTCACCACCTCATTGTTGAGGTTCAAGCCCTCTGGCTGCGTCTTCTCTTTGGGCTTAGCAGGTACTGGAGTATTTTCCTCTGCAACCCGTTGCATTGCTTCTTTGTCCTTTTTCTCATCATCTCCCTGTTCTTCATCATCTTCATCAGCTCCATCTTCCTCCCCTTCCCCTTCCTCTTCAGCTTCTTCTTCCTCCTCTTCCTCAATCTCTTCCTCCTCCTCCTCCTCCTTCCCCTCAGCAGATGGCACCATTTCCTCTACCTTGTCCATGGTATACATAATCTGTTGAAACATTAATCCATCTTTATGTTTATCCATCCAGCTCACTACCTAACTGTAACTCACTTGTTCTCACTGGCAACAACTTTATCTAATATAGAAACATTAAAAACAATAACAGAAAAACACAACACTATATATGTAATTTCTGATATTTGATATTTTAAGAAAAGAGTTACATCCTCACTTTTATTCTGATCAATAGGCCACCATGTCGTGATCATAAAAAGCATATATTTTTGTTTTCACTGCATGTCCACATCCAAAACTCCATAACATGCATATACTAAACATGTATCATGTATATTAAACTATGTACTGCTTTATCGAGACTATATGAAATATCGTATAGTTTGATGTGGCAGCTGAATAGATTTCAGACAAAATATAGGGAGCAAAACTATGTTCAAGTGTCAGACTGCCAAACAAACAAACGTGGTTGGGTCAGCATGGAACAGTTTCACCATGTAACATCACGTGTATATGGGATTATTTAACGTACCAGCTGCTCTAATTTAACAAACCTCCGGTATAATAGAATGACAGAATAATAAAAAATACAGTTATATGTTTTGATCACACTCACCGCTCAAACGTGGACACTAAAAGTTTAAACCTCAGAGAAACGTCTCGACGTGTTGGGGGCAGCCATGTTTTCCTGCGTCCAGGACGACGGCATTACGTCACACGTCGGCGAAGGAGGAGGGGGGGACGCAGAGTGTCGTGAAAAGGGGAGGGCCTTCCGCGGACTGTTTTTATTTATTTCTTTGTTTCATGTGCATAAAACAACAACAGTGGCGGATAATTGAGCAAGTGTGAAGGCGAGGATGAGCGAATGACACTTCCAGTCGCAGTTACCAGACGGATATCACAGGTGAATCAACAGGGGGAGGATGAAGCGGCGCAATGCGGACTGCAGCAAACTCCGACGGCCGTTAAAACGGAACCGGATCACCGAGGGTATATATAGCAGGTACAACAAGAGGGACGTTATTGTGTAACAATGGCGACTCTCTGCATATGTCGAGACGGGGCCGCCTGCCTCTACTACTGTCATATTCAAGCATGCTTTGGTTTATCGCCGCACAGGGAGCTAAATGAACACGTCCGTCCAATTTACAGGGCCTAACGTTAACGTTACTTGTGCGATTTGTCGCCCCCCAAAATTCAAATTCAGGCTGAATTAAAATGAAACGCGGCTCTGTGGCTGTGCGGGCATGAAGCACGGGCTGCGACACGTCCAGCACTGTGAAAATGTCTGAATATAAAATGAAAATAGCGTGAGGTTGTGAAGATAATCATGTCTGAGGTGACAGCGGAGATGTTGCGGGGGGGCGCTCGTTTTCAAGTGCGGGGGGAGGCCGCCGGCGGGGTCTCACCTGTGCTTTGTCTGGCAGAGGTGTAAATTAGAAAACGACAAAGAAACGGTGATCGCGCCAAGTGATCGGGTCGAGCGCACATAGTATTTAAACAGATGTGATGTCTACAAAGCATCTCCTTCCCTATAGACTGATTGACGGCAAGTCAAGAGAAAGGAAACCAGCTGTGCTTTCTTCGCATGTCCAGACATGACTGTGTACATACTGTCTCTATATCTGTCTGTCTTCACGCTCACTCTCGCCTATATGGATGTCCTCAGCCGCTATATTTCATTTTCTCTGACAATAGAAGCACATTTTCAGACAGATGAGATTTGTATTCATGCTCACTGTTGCACTGTTGATTTGGTATTTATCTGCCCTCACATCTAGCAGAATCTGCAGTCACACTGGAGATGTCCTTCTTATAAACACTGGACTGTTGTATAAACCCAGTGTCCAAATGCTTGTCACCATACCATCTAAATCCATGGTAAACCTTGTTTTGTGTCCCCTCTTTGTCTCTTTCTTGTGTTTGCCCCCGTCTTTACCTCTCCGCCTCTCTTCCTTTCGCAGTACCTTCCTGTACCTGAAGTTCCTGGTTGTCTGGGTGTTGGTGCTGCTGGCCGACTTTGTGCTGGAGTTCAGGTTTGAGTACCTGTGGCCCTTCTGGCTTTTCATCCGAAGTGTCTACGACTCCTTCAGATATCAGGGGCTGGTAAGAGCTCTCACACCTGGCATTTAAATGGCATGTTATTACCCAAGCTTGAGGTAGTTTGCAGCACATCGGGATAGACAAACAACCAAGTTAAATCCAGTGCATCTCCATACTACCTGGGAAATACACAGTGAGAGCAGCCATAACCTCATATCAAATGGGATTAAGGGGCTCGATCATATGTCTTACGAACATGGCATTATTGGATGCATAAACATAAAGACAAACCTATCTGAGTGTTTTTGCACCACACACGTTCACGTTTAAGCATTTCCTTATTGGTGCATATGTGCATATTCATGTTTTCTGCACTGTACTCGTCTTGATTGTCTGCCTCTTTCTCCTACACTTAGGCGTTCTCCGTCTTCTTCGTGTGTGTGGCGTTTACGTCAGACATCATCTGCCTCCTCTTCATCCCTGTCCAATGGCTGTTTTTCGCCGCCAGCACCTACGTATGGGTCCAGTATGTCTGGCACACAGGTTAGTCCAAGTTTTCCACGGACTGTTTTATCTCTGCCAGCCGCACTGCCACTTTCACCTCAAAGGCTCAGTGCACAAAAAATTCACAGCTGCCAAGTTTCTTCAATGGAAGACCAAAGAGTGTTCACTTTTTTTTTTTATTTCTTTCTTGTGTCTTATTTTCACACAGAGCGAGGAGTCTGTCTACCCACTGTATCACTGTGGATCCTGTTTGTGTATATCGAAGCTGCCATACGGTTCAAAGATCTGAAGAACTTTCATGTAGACTTGTGTCGACCCTTTGCTGCTCACTGGTAATCTAATATATAATACTGCTCTCTAATTTTCTTTCTCTCTTTGTATTGTCCATGATAAGTAGTAAAAAGAAGTCCTGATAAAATAACCGTGAATGTTGCCAAAAATTGAAGAATGCCGTGATTCTGAAGGTTCACTCAGTTTCTCTTCATCTCCTAGTATCGGATATCCGGTGGTGACTCTGGGCTTCGGCTTCAAGAGCTACGTTAGCTACAAGATGCGACTGAGGAAACAGAAGGAAGTTCAGAAGGAGAATGAATTCTACATGCAGCTTCTACAGCAGGCTTTACCGCCAGAGCAACAAATGCTGCAGAGACAAGAGAGGGAGGCAGAGGAGGGTGAGACACACACACACACACACACACACACACACACACACACAAAATACAAACCTGTTAATATTTATGATAAAAGTAAATAAAAAAACAAAGATGACAATAGACCAATGAAGCAAAATGACAGTAGAAAAGCCCCATTAAAATCTAACTGTCAGGACACTCAAAGATGGAGATTAAGGATGCCTGGGTGTCCATTGTCTGTATTTATGGGATGTAAATACTACCTGATGAATTGAATTTTGTATTTCAGTCTGTGGTTGAAATTACCCAGAACCCTACGATCTGTTTTCTTTAAGTTGTCATGTCTGACAGCGTGATACAGTAGGTTAAAGTCCTCAGAGGCAGCTGTATTAGGTACAGCTGTCACACCAAATACAAGCACTCTGAGCCTGGATGTTTTGTACAAAAAGACTTGATGATGATTCATGAGTTGAGGCACCATAAAGGTTGCGTGTGAAAGCACCCTATAGTTTTTTTTGTCAGTTTTGTAACTAATAGAAACTAGAGAGGTATTCTTGTAACAGCATGAGACTGTTTGACTGTTTGTCTCTGAGGCTGCCCTCTGAAAGCTGAAATGAGTCAAAACAACTGTTAAAGACTCCTCAGTCGACTGAGGAGTTTTTTTTTGTTTATTTTTGTTTTTTTCCCCATTGTGCATTATAACAAGATGAAACAAATAGAAACAGCTTTCCCATTCATAGACTTTATTTGGCCAGCCCGCCCACATAAATAAGAGAAATCAAAATTACAGTTTTGACAGTGGGCTCGTGGCCAGTGGCTGAGCTGGGTCTAACCTAACAGCAGACACAGAAAGTTTACTGATCCTGTGAGGAGTCAGGCAGGCAAGGATCAGACGCCTGTTGCCCACTCTCCTCCTTGCAAAGGGGGCTCCTAGCTCTACGTATAGAGGCAGATAAATATTCAAAAATGTTCCCATGTCTCTGTTGCATTTGATGTCAGTATTGTTGAAATCACCACTGAAGCTTACCCAAATTGATCTTCTGATTGCCAGAGTCAAGACAAAAAAAGGAATAGTGCAGATTTCGTTCATTGTTGGGTACCGCCCTACCGCCCTACCGCCCTATGACTGACGAAAAACAGAGAAAATCCCTAAAGGCCATCATTTAATCTGTGTTTATGGTCAAATGTGTTGTCAGTTTTCTTTGGAATTTGGTTCATTCTTTCCAGTATTTTCTTAATATGTTCTCTAAAGCTGTCTTCTGTTGCTCTCTTCCAGCTGCATTAGCTAAAGGAATCTCAGAGGTAGAACCCTCAGTAATATCCCAAAACGGAGCGCCTCCTGGAAAGAAAAACACCTCAGCCCCATTACCAGAACTGGAGTACCGAGAAAAAGGAAAGGACAGTACTGCAAAAGAGCGTGAGGGCAAAAAACAAAATACAATTGGAATCAATAACAACAGTATTATACACGCACTGGACTCCAAACTACAGGAGGCAGAGTACATAGAGAACTACGTCGGGGCAAAGAGACTGAATAACGACCTGGCAGGAGAAAACACACACGCCGATACCAACTCACACTCTACTTCTAAAGAGGAAATGGGGGGAACAGGGAAGAACTACAAAAATGCCAGCGGAGGTGGGGGTAACATTTCCAACTCGTCTCCACGGAACCACAGTTCTTCAAATGGCAGCGTGCCGCCAGGCTCATCAACCAGTAAGAACGAGAAGAAGCAGAAGGGGGCGGGGAAGGGGCAGAAGGACCCGGTGGAGAACTGCATCCCCAACAATCAGCTGGGCAAGCCGGACGCTCTTGTACGGTAAGACACACACTGTTGTGCTGTTTCAAAAACCCATTCACCTTCTTACTGGACACTTTGTTACTGGTGTGTCATCCATCCAACATCAGTTTTATTGTGACTTTTTTTTTCTGTTTCTCTTGATTTGAAGGAAACAAGCCAAAGCCTGTTATGCACAGTAATGAAATGACTGTTTCTTTAATGGACTAGTTACAGGAGACTAGTTTGCCTGTGTTTGTGTGGTTTCCCACGGCTCCCTTTTGATGGCACTTTCTTTTTCTCCACTGAAAGGCTGGAGCAGGATGTGAAGCGCCTGAAGGCAGATCTTCAGGCCAACAGGCAGCTGGAGTCGGAGCTGAGAAGTCAGCTCTCCTCTCTGAGCAGCCAGGACCGCAGCCTTCGCTCTGAGCTCGGCCAGCTCCGCCAGGACAACGAGCTGCTACAGAACAAGTGGGTACATGGAGAGTATGCTCATATTAGTATGGTATACTCACCTAAACTCTGTACCTAAATCATTATGTTACTAAAGGAATTTCCTTAACTGTATATTAAGGGAGGTGTCTGGTTAGTTAAGGGCGGTGCATTAGTCTGCAGTTTGAAGATTTCAGTGCGTCATGTCTGGCAAAACATCATACCTCTTTTACACTCTAATTGTATTTTCATTGCCACTATGCTTTTCCTTTATATGCCCCTATGCTATATAAGTGGCAGTTGGTTGTAAGTCATAAATTGACTCCTGAACTGAGCAAGATCTTCAGAATCAGCAAAGCATTCCAGAATTTCCTAATGCGTGCGTCGCTATCTTCATTTGTAGAGTCCAGCCCCACTTTATGACAGCCTGATTTTCACACTGCCTTTTGAGTGAGGGAACACCTACAAAAGCAAAACCAATTCACACTAACTACTATGTTTGAAGCATGGGGGGTTTAAATGGTAGCAAGCCTCTGACCTTTATCACCAACAGTAACCAGCAGGGTGTAACAGCAGAGCCTGTCTCCTCCTCCAGAGGTTTCTGGCTAAGCCTGGGTACACAAACATTGCTACCTGCAGTGGTGCCATTGTAATGATGTGTTATCAGTGAACAAACCTGAAGGTTAAACCATTTAAATCTCATGTGTATTTACCAGCCATTATTGTGGGGGTTTGAGTTTGAGTCTTGATGTCCTCAGAGGGACACAGACTGAAAAAGCACTGCATCTGAACACTTTTAAAATATTTTAGTAATCCAATACAAATGCGGTCACCAGAATTTGACCATACATGGGCAAATGATGTTTTATGACCAAAAAAGCAACAACCAAAAGGAAGACAGAGACTGCAACACATGGTGAGTTCCTGAATTATGAAAGCGTTATAAAAGCTTAATCTCATCTGAGGAAACAACCCAAATACTCATCTCTCAGACAGAACAACGTGTGTTCACCTTATGATCCAGCTGGGTTGACAATATTCTCCTCCGCACTTTAGGCTCCACAGCGCCGTCCAGGCCAAGCAGAAGGACAAGCAGACCATCTCCCAGCTGGAGAAGAGGCTAAAGGCTGAGCAGGAGGCTCGCGCCCTCGCTGAGAAACAGCTGGCTGAGGAGAGGAAGAGGAAGAAGATGGAAGAGGCCACTGCCGCCCGAGCCGTAGCCTTAGCTGCTGCCACCAGGTTCGATTTGTGCATCTAGGCCAGCTTTGTGTCATCAAAATGGAGGAGTCATTTCACCTCTATATAAACAAGCAAAGTATTTAATAAATTGAATCAGCAAAGGAAGTGAAAGATTGTGACTGTTGGACATTATTTTCTTTTTTCCCCTCATCTTTTAAAAGTGCTGTTTCTCTCCTCTGTCCAACAGAGTGGAGTCGACTGACTCTTTGCGCGGTCGCATCAGAGAGCTGGAGACAGAGTGCAAGAAGCTCAGCATGGACATGAAAATTAAGGAGGAGCAGATTAGGGATCTGGAGGGCAAGTGTCAGGTGAGAAAAAATGACTTGTTTTCTGATAACATAAAGCTTGCAGTTTGTGCGTGTGTTCTTCATAGGTCATTAAAGAGACTGCAAAACACATTATCGAAATGCTGTGAATGTAATTGGGAACAATCTCTCATCTGCAGTTAACAAGCTGCTGTAGGACTTCAATTTCTAACAACAAATGTGATCACTTTGCTAAAATTATGCCATTTTGGATGGAGTAATTGTTGTAATTCAATAAATAGACCCCCTGTGCATTCCAATTTAATCAAGTATTTGGCACAGTGAAATCTTCATTTACTAAATAAGACAGTTTAGTTGCTGTTAATCATTTTTTGTTTAGATGAAAGACTTGTTTTTTTTTTTAATTATTTTATCTCCAATTCAATTTCTCTTTGCTCTCCCGTCACGAACAGGAGCTGCGGAAGTATAAAGAGAACGAGAAGGACACAGAGGTGTTGATGTCAGCGTTGTCAGCCATGCAGGAGAAGACTCAGCACCTGGAGAACAGCCTGAGTGCTGAGACCAGGATCAAACTGGACCTATTCTCTGCATTGGGGGATGCCAAGAGGCAGCTGGAGATAGCACAAGGTAGTTGCAGAGATTGACTCATGTTGCTGCTGGTAATTGGTTAGTAATGGTGCAAAACTTGCTCATTTGCAAGTGATAAATGAGCTAAAAGACATAAGATGAAATTCTGAAAGCACCCTAGATCAATACCATGTAAAATGACCACAGGGCTTTTGAAGACTGATTAGCAAATACATTTAAGTTGAAATCCTGTCATAGCAATAAAAACGTTTGCAGCAGTTTCCTGTTGTTACCTTTGGTGTCAACATCACGGTGTCAGAAAATGAAATGTGGAATAACCACAGAGACAGAAGCAGTGACTGACACCACCGCAAAGCTAAAGTTAACAGGCGCTAACCATTTGCAGCCTAGTGTCTGAACAGTGACTTCTGCTTTTGAAAATAGAATAAATAACCCGCAGTCACTACCAATCCACCACAAAGCCCTCTTTCTGCATGCAGCTGATCAAGTGATTACTGCTCAGAGCTTTTACCGACCGTATCTGAATATTTACACCAACGATCATGCATTTGTGTGTTTGCTTGGTTTAGTTAATATCCCGTCAAAAGCAGTGAAAATATCACAGAAACGGCACAGGATTTTGCCCAACTAGTGTTTTAAAAATATATGACCCTTTTACGAAGCGTAGGGTCAGTGCCATCCAACAATTAAATCCAAGTCAGGAATTAAAACACTGAATATGATTTTTAGCAAGCCCTGTGTAAATTTGAACTGCTTTTATTTTCACACTTTTTTCAAACAGCATATTCAGAATATATCGTGAATAGTATCACAACGGTGAAATCCAGCATGGATTCTCTTCACCACTTCCAGCTGTGATATTGAACACCTTTGTTTGTTTCCTTGGTCTCATCCAGGCCAGATCCACCAGAGGGAGCAGGAGATCGCAGAGCTGAAGCAGAAGATAGCGGAGGTGATGGCAGTGATGCCCAGCCTGTCCTACTCATCAGACGGCAGCAACCTCAGCCCCGTCGCCCCACACTACTCCTCCAAGTTCATGGACAATAGTCCCTCCTCCCTGGACCCCAACGCCTCAGTCTACCAGCCCCTCAAGAAGTGACTCTGACTCCCACACTTTTGTCAGACAGAACTTTGTCTCTTTCTTTCTTTTGGTGAAGCTCTCAGTTCTGGTTTGGGTTGTTTTTGAGTTTACCAGCCCCTCCCTCACACCCCCGACAGTTTTTGCACTCTAACGTACCACAAACAGACACACACACATACACACACTCACACACGCACACACGCACACACAGCGCACACAACCCCTCCATACATGTGCGTATTTGGCTCTGTTTTTTTTTTGGTTCTATTATGAGAACTATTATTTTGAGGGGTTTGTGTACAGTATGACTTTTTTGTTGTTGTTGTTGTTGTTGAGTTTTGGGATTTAGCCATTAGACAGCGTGATCTGTTTGAGGGGGGAGAAAGGAACACAATGTATGTCGGCCAAATGTCTACAGGAGAGCCATCATGCGTCGCTTCATGTCAGTCTTCTGTTGGTGTCAGTATAAAGTCCCCCCTCTTCCTCCCATGGCCATATTTTCTTCTATAGTGAACTGACACCCCCACTTTTAATAAAAAAAAACAAAACAATTGGCATGTCATGATGGTTTATATTGAGGGAGAAGATGTATTTTCAGTTGAGATTTGAGTGTGAAACTCGCCTGTAAAATAAAGACCCGTGAGAGATACATGAATGTAAAGCTATTCATGTTTTGCTATCACCGTTAACTTAAATCAGTGATTGTTTGTTTCGTAATGGTTCAGTTCAGTTATGATGATGTGCATTTCTTCTAAAATAGCGATATTGAACAGATCTGCTGTTTGCCGTGCTCTTCACATATTCCAATACAATTTGTTCTCCTCATGCTGGAATAGCGAAGCCTCCAGGATTATCAGTGAGTGGACGAAGCAGGTGTAGTTTTTGTCCTGTAAAACACTACTGCTAGATTCGACCTGGCACTGCCAAAATGTTGTATTAACGTTCACCTGTTTGCTGCAGACGCCTTTCCTCTCCCTCTGGACCAAATTAGAACCCGTTAGGCCACATTACTCACTGGATTTAATGATGTCGAGGTAACTGCTCGTTACCATTATTTGCAGATTTTACAGTGCCTTGCAGTTTGTCTCTTTCAAGATGCAAAACCCACACACTTTGCAATCCTGGGATCCAAAAGCATCAAGCCTCAAAGCCGCGTCTCTCTCTCTAGTCCTGATTCGCCTGGTTTTCCATTCAGTATTTCTCACTTTCTGACCCTTTTCAAGTCAGTATTCAAAGGCTAAAACAACGAGGTGTCACCTCAGACACATTCAGTCTTTTTACAGAAGAATGATCTCAATATTGCAGACCTAAAGGGAAATCCTAACACTGGACATGGTACATGTCATTTCCTTGTGACACAGTCTGGTATGCCAAACACCAACCAAACTGATTGTCTATTATCATGCCCTGGAGTTGGCATTTAGTTGTTTACAACAATGTACATTAACTTACTGAGGAATGTTTTCTTTGTTTATTTCATTTAAGTTCTTAAGTGCCAAGTGTTGATGTTCAGTTTCCATCCATACTTTGATTGATGTAGCTAGCATAATGTTTGCAGAAGAGTGCTGTTATGTTTTTTTTTTGTTTTGTTTTTGTCTCTAGAACATATTGGGATGGTGTTGTGTTTACAAGGTTCTGGGCTGATCGCGATGAAGCAGCGGGTGGTCAGTTGGACTGATTGTGTTATTCGCACATTTATTTATTTGTTACAGACTTTTGTTGAGTGGCACTTCCTTGATATTTCCCATCATAATCAGTTGATTTCCTATATTTTCTACCAGGAAGGATTCTGTGAATGTGTTGTGTTGGGAAAAAGGTTACCCCTGGACCATTTGACCATGTTGTGCTGTCATGTTGCCTACCTGGGAAAAGTAATTTTTTGTGGATCGCTCTGGTGTTGTGAATTCAGTTCTCAAGTTGCTTTTATAAGTTTGTGTAGAAGGAAGAGAAGGTTTAAAAAAAAGTGCTTTGTTTTATCTTTTCATTGTTCCACCATGTTTATTTTCTTTACCCAAAGTGATGGTGGCTGCGTCACACTTTTCACTTTGGCCATCACTATTAAAGAAAGTCTTGCTGGTGGCAATGCAAGCTGTTCAGCCTGTGTTCGTGTCACGATCTCTTTCTGTTTTTATGATGCCAGCAACTAACAAAGATGATGGCCGTGTGGTCCACAACATTTGGACTGTCAACTGCTAGAGGACAAATTACAACTTTCTCCTTAGAGTCCAAATAGATGTTTATTTGCAAAAGAAAAAAAAAAGTTTCAGTCTAAAAGCAGATTTTCTCAATTTAGAGGCTGCATGTGTTTCCACATAGCCAACATCTCCTTGAAAGATACAATACTTAAAGTACAATGTACAGTTTGAAGCATGTGGTTAATCTGAAAGCCATCTACATGAATATTGTTGACATCCTGTGTCTAAAGCCTCCTTGCTTCTCCAGCTGTTAGTCAGAAAAAAAGGGGGTTGCACTCTGGTTTCATGCTGCCTTCAAGTGCTGCTTGTAAATACCTACTTCTGGGTGGCTTTCTGGCAAACAAAAAGACCATTTGAGCCTTAATATAGATACTCTGAGGCCACAGTTGTTCTGTCCCACAGATTTACACGTAGGTGTGTGTCTGTGTCGTAACGGGTTGATTTAAAGATTGAACATTTTCCTTCTGCAGTAAAAGTTTCCATCATCACACAGAGCCCATTCACAAAACTGTATGGCATCTGAAACTAAGAGAAGAAGAAACACACCCTCCATTATAAATCAGAAAATGTGTTTTTAGTGAGCGACTTGGCAACAGAGCCTCCATCTGCCACATCTCAGCAGCACGTCTAATTCATGTGTAACAAAATATTGTCAGCGAAAGTGGTTAGAATAGCAGAAAAGCTGCTCAAGGTTAAATTTAATTAAAACTTTTTTTTAGATGTTGGATGACTACTTTAAATATTTTTCTGCATCAAAGAACTGCAGACAATAATGCATGATACACAATGATTAAAAAAGTCCACCTCTGATTAAAAACCACCCACACAAACATAGAAAATAATAGAATACCATAATGAAAGTTTATTCGTGCTAGGAGTGTGTGTGTGTGTGTGTGCGCGCGTGTGTGTGCATTTTTGTGAACCTTGATGGTCTCTAATATCCAATTTGGCACAAACGCAGCGCCGGGCTCGTTGACGCGCGCTGACCTGGTAAATGGCGAGATTTCTGACAGCACGCAAAGGCAGCACGGGTCCATCCTCCCCATCAGCAGTCTGATCAACAACACAGACACACACACACACACACTCACAGTCACCGACACACTCACTCACCGACGCTCGGCTGCAAACTTCAGCGACCCTCCGCTCCCCCAGCACACCGACATGGACGCCCTCAGGTCGGCCGGGAGAGCCATTATCCGGAGCCCGAGTGTGGCCAAACAGTCGTGGACCGCCGGAAGACACAGAAGTAAGAAATACATGTTAACCAGAAAGAGGGAGAAAAAGGGGGCTTAAACATTTAAAGCTACGTTTTTTTCTTCTGTTTCGCCGTGGCGTTGTTGACTTTTTGCTTTTTTCCCCTCACAGTATCGGAGAGTCAACATTAGTTTTACCAAAGTTTCGCGAATTTGCCGAAATATGTTCATGATGTCGTAAAAACAAAGTCATAAAGTTGTTTTGGGCTGAACCGAGGCTCGTTCAAAGTGCGCCACCAAAGTGGTCAAATTATCCAGAAACTGTTTTTTTTCTCATGTTTTGGTCGTTTTTCTCATGAGGGGGGGGGGTAAAAGTTTCCAGTTTTATCCTCTGGAGATTGGGCAAGTGTGTTTGCTGGCACTGCGGTTTCTCCCTCTCCAGTCATTTTCCGGAAATCAGTGTTATTTTTGAAACAAGGCAGATAAACGCTGGAGCAAACACTGAGCTCCCTGTCACTGCGCCTCGTCGTTCACCTGCTTTTAAAACCCGCAGTAGCGCTCATTTGCGGGGTGTTTGACTCAGTCCGGCAGTGTGTTTTGGATTTGGGCAGAATAATCCCAGAGCTGCACTCCACAGACCACCAGAGGAAGTGCAGAGGTCAGAGGTCAGGGTGCGATTTCTGTCTGTGTGTTTTGCTCAAGGGCCCTTCAGCTGCTCGGGAGCTTGCCCACACTGCAACATTAACATGAAACTTTTTTTCTTTTTTTTCTTAAAGGCACTCTGGTTCCCCATTGTGGGACTCAAGGGCCACTTTGTAAGCTAAATCTCTCTTGATCCAGGCTGTAAAGTTCTTGGAGGTGTGTGTGTGTGTGTGTTGGGGGGGGTGAAAGCTCTGGCCTGTAACCATGAGGACAAGTCAGGAATGCTGCGAGTCAGTCGGTGCGCGGCCCCGCTGGCTCCAGTTCAAGCCGGTCTATTTTAAATTCCACCAGGAAGGCCGTTACAAAGTATATAGGATCATTAGAGGAGGAAAAAATACAGGGAGGATTATAGGAATACCCCTCCTTACTGTATGTAACCTTAGTCGCTCACCTGGAAAAGAAAGCCGGGCCTAAGGAATCTGAGATTCACTCGTACATGCTGGTACGTCTCCTGCCAGCACATTTCTGTACTAATAGACGGTGGTCAGGTGTCTTTGTTGGTACTTCTGCACAGCACAGCTGTCAGTGCGGTGACATGAGCCAACCACTTCCTTTCCCAACGAAATAAATGTAACTCACAGTAATAATTCCCAAGAATGCACACTTCTTGACCCACACATGTGAAACTGTTTTATAAGGTGTCCCTTTTTAAATCCTCAAAGGTAAACAATCAAAGAAGGTTTCTGACATGAACAAGCTGTGTGGAGCGTTTTATTACGAAGCAACACTGATCAGAATATACAGTGCTCTTAAAACAGAAGTCAGGTGAGAATCCTGTAATATCTGGGCAGGTAAATGCACATTTTCACCTTTTTTATGTAAAGTTATAAGTCAGCCTGGTTTTAAATGAAAAAAAAAAGTTCCCTCAGAGTGAGAGAGATTATTCTGTTACTGTGGTTTTTACTGTAACTGTGCTCGGACTCTGAATGTTAGTGGTCTTAAGAGGTTCCTGTAAATGCAGCTAGTGACCCACTTGTCACAGAAGTAGTGTATTGTAGTTTAGATTACCAGGTCTTCTCGAGGCTGCAGGGCAAACATTCCTAGCCAGCGCTGACCCATACCGGCCATGCCAGACTCTCCAAGTCTACAGGACCACATTGGGATCAGCCTACGTGTGTTTTTTTTTACTTCTCAGGGGCTTGTTGACACATGGGACACCAGTTGAATGCAGTTAAGAGAGCAGACCTAAAACAACAGGGCTGAAGTGGCCGAGGAGCTGCATTTCACACAGATATCTCCACTAAATGGGGCTCTATAGGCTGCAGCAGAGTTTGCATTGAAGACAAACCTATTCAGCCCCCCGGGAGACTGCCCCGTTTTCGAAACAGGAAAGGCCTCTTCGCTGCTTATGCACTCCCCTGCTCTTATTGCCCTGGCTTGGTCGCCCTAGACGACCCACAGCGGCACTCTGCCAGTGTTGAGCACCGGCCAGAGGGTGCTTGTCTGCAGCAAAGAGCCTTTTTCCAGGGACCTCCTCTGAGTCTGCCAGCGCACAAGTTGATGCTCAGTACGGCAAAATCACAGCCAGGATGGGAATATTTCTGCTCCACTGCAAAGTAGTTATTTCTCCAAAGCATGGCGCTTTCTCTCCAGTCAGTTGAGGCTTTTCCGCCCTTTCTCTCGCCACTGTTAGTCTCCATCATCACTGTCAGACTTACTGTTCTGCTGTTCTTTAGTGATGCTACAGATGAGAAACATGGACAGTCACCTCACTCCTGCTGGCGAGACGGTGTTTTTGAGGACTGTGAGAACCAGTAGAACTGAACTTTGCCTGAATCTTGTCTGCTCAGAATCAAAGTCCTCTCCGGCAACGAGAAACAATGAGGGATCAATGCGCTGCTCTCCAGTCGCAGAGTATACAGGCAGACTGAGAGACAGCAAGGTCGTCGGTCGGTTGGCTGATGTGAGTGCAGAAAAGGAGAAGGTGTGTGTCCGGGCCTGCTGTATAAATTACTGCTTAAAGCCCCTGTGATCTTTGAACTGGGCTTAAAATGTGTTGCCCTATCGTTTCTCAGTATCTTAACCTTTCCCCTGTTTAAAGACTAGTTACTCCTAAGTCAAGTGACTTGGTGAGATAAGACTGTTTAGCATCAAACAGCGATGAAAGTTTTATCTGATTTCTTTTCTCTTTATTTGGTCCCATCAGCTCTACAGCCTGATGAGTGAACTCGGGGCTAAACGGCTCTGACATGTTTTTTTAACTTTGCATCAGCACCGTCTTCCTGATCAACAGGCTATCACACGTTTTTGTTTAGTTTTTTTTTTTTTTTTTTTCATTTTTCTGCATCAGTAGTAAGACCGACATCGACACAAATCCATTTGGATTTGGAAACCTGTTTTCTGGAGCTGGGTGGATGTACATCAGTAGAGTTTAAAAGAAAGTTAAATGGTGGCAGAAGTTTTGTTTTTTCTTTGTGTTTTTTTTCTTTTAAAGTTTGTTTGGCTCAGAGTCCTGGAGTGTTCCTAAGAAGTCGTAGGACCACGGTTGGTGGTTTCCACAGTGATTCAGTGTAGACACACAATTCAGCCCGGACGTGAACTCCCTGTCAGTTGGACCCTTTTTTGGATCAGAAACTTTTTGTTGTCGCAGAGCTTAGCAAAGGCTTTTTTTGCACTTTGATACATGAAATGGATGCTCATCTATTAGTGTCAGTTTTGATATATGACTAAGGAGCTGAAGACTGCGTTTGTGTCTTATCTGTCTTTTAAATGACCCGTTCCTCCCGTCTTCTATCATCAGAAAACTTTTTTTTTTCTTTCTTCGCACCCAGTAAAAAATCTCTGAACTCTAACAGATGGTGAGGTCGACTTGTGTTTACAGGAGGGTCACCTGGTTTTCCTCTGTCTCAGTTCACACGTGAGCGCAGCTGTCTCCTCTCAGGTTCTTCGTTTTTGCTGACCTTTCACCGAGCCCTCGGCGTGGCTGAGTGGTGCCTGGTACCTGCGTCTGTTGTCTGTGTCTCAGAGTGGAGAAGACTGAAAACCGAAGTTGACACTTGAAGATTTGGCATTGGCTATTCACTGACGTCCTTCTCCATCGTGATGGTTTTGACCTGACCACAGAAAGGTGTGAGAGGGTTTTACTGAAAACTCTGCGTCAGTCTCAGCCTCAAAGAGCTGAAGGACTTTTGGGTTTAAATGGAAAGTCGTGCTGGTTCATGGTGTTCAGTGCTGTTTCAGAGGCATTGACATTGATTAGTTTTGGAATTGTGCAGTTCAACCCCAAAACAAAGCATCTGTAATTATCTGTGTTTGGGTCCACAAAGTGTTGCAGTGCTTTTTCCAAAACCTGTATTGTCTGAAATCCTGTTTGTGGTTCTGGCAGGAAATGACACCTCAACAATGGGCACGATTCATCTTTCTCACAGTAACAAGCACTTTGCCAGATCACCACTTACAGCCATAATGAAAGCCAGTAAGCAGACATGACGGAGCTGAAAAACAATCCCAGGTTCCCTCACTCTCAACATATAAACTGGTGGCACGAGAGCCAGCGTTGTAAAGAGTGAGAAATCTTTAAGAAGATTTCTTCTATGTTGACTGGTCATTTCTTCTCTGGTGTGTCGCTCCATGTCTTCAGTAAAGAAGAGTGCAGAAGAACATGTGTGTATCTATGAAGCTTAGATTTATTCACTCACTGATACAGATGTCTTTTGATCCGTTGGTCCATCACTTCCCCTACACCTCCAGAAATACCTCCTCAGCTGTCGTGATTATTGCCATGAACTAGTGTTGAACAGATGTTTCTGGCACAGGGAGGATGACGCTGAATGATTTAAGTTATCTCCTGAATCATCCTCTTCTGCCATCATGAGGTTCACATTGGTGGTTTTAAGTGAAATGAAACAGTTATTGGATTTTTGTGAAATGTGTTACAGATATCCATGTCCTCCTTGGGATGAATTATAACTCTTTTGATTTTGTGGGTCAGACTTTTTAAGGATTGCGACCAAACACCCGCAGAAAACCACTGGCACTCCCATCAGCCTCGGCTATACGTCGTGTTTAGATGCTAGAAAAAGTACTCATTATACCTGTGAGACTTCTGTGTGTTAGTATCATCAGTGTGAGCATGTACCTGACCCTCAAAGCTTTCTCAGCAGAGCGCAGGAGGACATCTTGAATGTGTTATGCTGGAATCTGTTCATCATGACGAATATGAGTCAGTGGCATCCTAAAATTATTCACAGCAGTTTTAAACTTAACTTATGTTGTTTGTGAAGGTTTTCACAAAGTAAGTGCTGTTTTGTTGGAGAAGTTTGTGTTGGCATGAAAATTGTCACATTTCAGCCTAAAGCGTAGCGGCCCTTTTTAAAGGAATCCTGCTCCAGCTGCAGTCCTCATTCATAGTGTGTGTGTGTGCACGTGTGTGTGTGTGAACATGTGTCTGCATGAGTATGTGGTATGCGCTGCGTCCCAGAGGAGGTAAAGGCTAAGAGGATGAATTTCTAGGTAATGGTGGTGTTTTTCCTGCGCTCGCCTCCACTAACCCCGCTCCCCTCCTTTTTCCTCCGAGGAAATCTGTGTAAACACAACCAGGGTCAGGGCCAGCCGGCACCACGCAAAACCTGATAAGACACCGCATGGAGATAGCAGCTGTTCCTTCAGAAGCTACAGTTTTTTAACACTCATCATTCTTTTTTCAAGGAACAGACTGGAGAGCTTTTAATTCTTTGAAAGTTAACAAAAGAGTGGAGACAGTAATGCAGTTTTCACAGAGATGTCTACGGCCTAGTTCAGGAGAGATGTGAAACATTCCATTCAGAGAGAAACGCCACACTTTCCTCTTATCACAGCATGTCAGAGTCCACGTGTACGTGCCCCCAACTCTTTGCCTTTTTATTGTCGGGCCCTATATGTTGTTTTGGAGTTGAAATATTTACTTTCCATCGACAGTACCTCTGACCTAGATACCCTGTTTTGCCTCTCCACTGCAGGGGGAGAGCAGATGAAATGACTTTAAGTTCAACGTAGGCTGTTTACATTTCCTCTGATTTGTGTTTTTCCTCGAGCTCTTTGAATGTTCTCACGGCTAATGTTATTTATTTTGGAACATGAAATGTGGGGGTGGTGGGTGGGGGGGTGGCGGGCAAGTTCCAGCATCTGTAGAGCAACAAATATTTTTGGATGTTTTGAACTTGATGAGTGGGCACAACGAGAACGCGATAGCCCAACAGCTTCCTGTTGATCAATTCATTGACCCACTTCTCCCCTCAAAAAGGTTTTGTTTTTGTTTTGTTTTTTTCTCTGCAGAGCTTCCAGAGAACTGGACCGACACACGGGAGACCATCTTGGAGGGCATGACCTTTAACCTCCGTCACCTCGGCATGACACTAGTAGACCAGCCCAAGGGAGAGGAGCTGTCAGCGGCAGCAGTTAAGAGGATTGTTGCCACGGTGAGAGCAGCAGCAGCAGCGTCAGTGTCGTCCAGGATGCTGGTGTCAAACAGTCAGCAGGATTATTGCTGCCTCAATTACTCCTAAAATCAAATAGTAGATTTAGAAAAGTACTGTACACGATTTGATCTCCCAACTCTCCCAACAATTAACAGGATTCTGTTAATTCTGTATAGTTGTTCATTCTAAAATTTGTGCAAATATTAACAAAATTTCCAGAAAATTGGTTAAAGAAGATATGTATTAATTCGCATTAAACCCACTACTGTTATTTTAGTATTGGGGCTCATTCAAATAAACAGCTGGTGCAGCTAACTCTCCGGATGTCCTCAAACCATTTCACAAGAGGATAAAATATGATGGAGCAAAAACATTAAGTCACGTGCTTCGTGATTTATTCACTAAGTCTGTTTTAACTGTACTTTGTTGTGTTTTGCTTTTATCAGTGCAGCAACTTTTTTTTTTTTTACCTCAGCAGCATGTAAGAACTTGAGATATTTGAAAGAGGGTTTCCTTTTGAAAATTTTCAGCACTTCCACTCCAGAGGTTGAAAATGCATATAAAAACAGGGATGGAAAGAAACTAAACATCTCATGTAAACACACTGTATGTCAATGTTTTGCCCATGATATGTTGTCATATCACAGCATTTTCTTACAGTTGCACTCCATTTTGAGTACTTTTTAAAAACTGTAGACACAAATGATTTGAAATCACTGATATCACAAATAACGCAAACACACTTCTTTCTTTTTTAATTGTTGCTGTTACAGGCTAAAGCCAGTGGAAAGAAGCCTCAGAAGGTTGCTCTCAAAGTTTCCCCCCAGGGAATCGTCCTGTACGACAGCTCCACCAATAAAGTACTTGAAAATGTCTCCATATACAGGTGTGTGTTCATGGCCATGTGCTCAATCTGACACGCGGCTTATCCCCCTGAACTCTCTTGACTTGTTGTTTGACTGTTTCTCTAACCTTTCACCTCTGGCCTGCAGAATATCTTACTGCACGGTGGACAAACTGCACGATAAAGTGTTTGCTTACATCGCTCAAAACACCCTCAACGGGACCCTGGAGTGCCACGCCTACCTCTGCTCCAAGAGGAAAGTGGTGAGTTGTTTGATTACAGTATCTGTGTTTTATCTTTGATTTAAGATGGAAATAAATTCATATCCACTGAAGGGATTTTGAACTTCGTCATCATGAGCTTGTTATGAATTTCTAACCCAGATAGTTGAGTGTAGCTTTTTTTTCTGTGCTTTGAGGAGGCGTAAACTTCTTTTTATAGTCTGGCGGATGATCTAACCAAGCCACAGTTTCACCAGAGGTTTTGGTGCATTAAAAGGCAATGATATGTTGGTCTGAACCTATGACACCCAGCCCATCATTTTTACTCATCCAATTGCTTTTTGATCCAAAGTGAGGAACTTGGATTAGACATTATTTATCCTGTTCCTCTTCAGTGCCTCTTTGGCACTGCAGCTCTCCTTTCAACTCATCCTCCACCCTGAAGAGGAAACCCAAGAAGTCTCGCTCCCCGAGCCGTCTGTAATCTTCCCGTGTGTGGGAAAACAGAAGGGCACTTTTCCTCTCATCTTACCTGCTTCCACACTCATCCCCCTCCTCCCAGGATAACATGATCATACCCTACTTCCTTAATACTCGCTTCCCTCTTATCGTGGTTATGGAGACGGTGGTGATGACCTCTGTCTGTCCTCAGCCGTGGCAGATCCTCAGTCCCCATGCTGACAAATTTGATATGATTCTAGAAAAGACCTTGTTTTTGTTCTGACGCACATTAATCTGCTGTCTGATTAAAATACATTCTCTATCTATGTAACTATCCCCAGGTCAAATTTTGAGTTTACTAAAATTTGTAGGTTGATTTAAATAACATCAACCATTGAAGTGCTCCCAGTTCTTCCTTATGAGATAATGACTGCAGTTTAGTCAACAATTTTTTTTCTTTCTCATTACGTCCTTACTTTGCATCAGCAGTGATAACAGTCATAATGTATGTCAGTCTAAATGTATTCTGATGTGAAATGGGAGACATGGTGAAGACGATCCAGGTCATTCTACCGACTCTGTCTGAACTTAGCTTAGTGGAAATGTGGTTGGCAAACACACACTAATGCCCTGTTTTTCAGCCATGGCCTGTAACAAAATGTATTTTCACCTCTTCTGCAGGCTCAGGCAGTGGCTTTGACAGTAGCACAGGCCTTCACAGTAGCTTTTGAACTCTGGCAAGTGGCCAAAGAAGGTAGGCACCACGTTTTCACCCTCAAGTTCTGGAAATGACACACACGCATGCTGTCTATGGAGGAGTTGTTTTTTATCAGCGTCTGAGGCTGCCTCTGTTCTACTGAATCAGCCCTGGTGTTCCAAGGACATTGATATCTGCAGTAAAGTTACAGTAAACAAGTTTTGACCTGCGTGTGTTATGTCTGCACATCTCTTCTAGAAAAAGGGAAGAGAGCGAAGTCTGGTTCAGCCGGGGAGGCCAGCAGTAGCTCCCAATCAGAGAGGTCTAACAGCTTGGGCAGCCTGAAAGGGACAGGTATAAAAAACACACAAAATGTTCTTTTCATATACAAAAGGAAAATTAAATGACAGTATTTTTTTAATCATAAATACCAAAGGCAAAAGCCACATTTTACAACAAACAAATTAATGACATCGCACATTTTATCAAATTATTATCACCTTTCTGCTACAGCGGTAGAAGAAAAGTTGTTTTCTGTGAAGCAGTGAGCATTACAACTCCCCCCTGGACGGCTGGCTCACATGGCTGTCGACCTTTTGTCTCTTTAACACTACGTTTCACAACCGATAAACAGATTGTGTACACTACAACACTAATGCATCGTCCTTATTTCTCCTCTCAAGTAGATGTTGCCACAGACAACCTATTGGACTTTGACGACGGCGTGAACGTGGCAGTGGAGACCAATGGGAACGTAGAGGAGGGTCAGCTGGATAACCACAGGCCCTCTGAGACCAACAATAACCCCGCCTGGGTAAGATGAGAAAGATGTCTAGAAATAGTGTGGCATTTCTTAGATCAGTCTTAAATCATACTGACATGAAGTCGTACATGCAGTTATATGAAACCCTGTTATCACACACGCTTACGTGATGTTTCTACTTGAATATTAAGCCAAGAATATTCTTCTTCTTCCAGGAAATAGAAGATGATTTGGATGAAGCCTTCTCCAGGTGAGTCATCTGTTTTCTTATGTGTGAAATGAATCCTAGTTGATTCTGCTGATTGTCAAAATGAAAAACCCCATCCCCAAAGCTCTGCCTTGTTAAATCCTTCAGTGTACTGTAGTTCATGCTCAAACTGCTTGGCTTTAGAGCGCCACTTGCTGATGATCTCTGTGTACTGCAGAACACAAATCCTCTGATCACGTAGGAAGCGAGGGAATGAAAGGATAACCTCGCCAGAAACTACACAATCAGTGAAAAGCAAATTAACAGCTAAACGTTCCAACTGTCCTCAATCTATTGTGTGTTTGTGTCTCCAGCTGTGCTCTGGATAGCTATGGTTCATTTCCAGGTAAAGTTTGAGTACCGCTGTTCTGAGCCTCACCTTAGCGTAGTAGTCCTAATTACTAACCTAACCTCAATCCATTCCACTCAGTCACCGCCAAACCCAATAGCACCGCTCACAGGTCGGCAGTGTTGGTCAATAGTGCGAAATAGCTTCCTGTGGCCTTTATTTCCTCCCACATGGAAAGATCGTCCACTGGATTCAGAAGAGAAAGCTGATTCAAAGTATTGAGTTTCAGTCAAAGAGACAAATGTCATCGTCCCCACACATCTTATCATCACCAAAATTGCTTCTTTCTTTATTTTTTTTCCTCTCCCATAGCCATTTTCATCCTCGTCTGCGTTAGTCTTTGAATGAATGGAGTGAATCAGCAGGAATAATGTGCCTCCACTACACACCGAGGGCTTTGTTGCGCCATCATTCAGTTCAGGGCCGCTGGCGTAAAAGTGGAGCAGTGGGTCACTTGTACCAAGTGGCAGATCAAACTATTTATCCATAGCTCGGGCCAACCGGATGTCTTGGAGTAATCCTGCTGACCTCCACCCGGACTCTGTATATATTATTACCCCGGAGACAAAAGGCAGTTTGCAGCCAAACTGAGGGGCCATGATTAGAGGAGATTGAGGCTTTGGTTATACAAACATGTCTGGGAGGCTGAGCTGCTGCAGAGGACGCATTAAGATCACTGTTTGACCCAAACTCAAAAGGGAGCCGCCAGCGAACAACAGCTTCCTTTATTAAGTGAGATTAGGCCTGAAGTCCAGTGAAAGAAAAGAGCCATAAGGGAAAAAGTAGGTAATAGTAAGACATCATATACAATAATTTGTTACTAACAAGCTAATCAACCAGAGGTCCCTTTTTATTGTATTTCTGTACCATCATGAGTCAGCTAAGAGGATCATTCCTGCGTAGAAATCATCATTATGATTATGAACACTCTCTCTGGCCTGTTCATCATGAGCACTCGTGGGGAAAAAAATTATACTTTCTTCCCAGAAGCCCAGAACATTTCAATAACATGGCTTCTAGAGAACCTTTAGATTTTCTTTGGAGCAAACCACATTTTCATCTCACACCATTTAGGCTAGTTTGAAGCCTTGATTTTGTCATAACTGTTCATTCAGCTGCATTAAAGGATAAGGCTGGCTATGTTTATATTACTCCTGTTGTCAACAAATGCCAGAAAAAGACTAAAGCCTGCTGATAAGTATGCCTGTGTAGACCGTCAGTGTTGTGTATAACCTTCAGTCAGCCGCATCAGTTCCTTCATCACCACAAACATGAAGTTAATCCCACATACTCTGTCCTGGTGTAAAGGTACGCCTACATAGAAGAGCTATCTGAGGAATCTGTCCTGTGGTTCAGAGAACGTCTCACTCATATCAGTAAAACTAAGGAGCTTGTTGTATATTTTGAGAGGAAGCAGCAGAATAACTGTACACCCATCACCAGCTGGTCTGGAAACTGCTCTGCTCTGGACCTTGGAGTGTATCAGCGATGTACACCCCCACTCTGCTGGAGAGCAGTAGACGATTCAGCTCTCTAGCTTCCAGTCCAACAGAGAGAGAGACTCAGAAAAAGTTTCTCTCCTCAGGCCATCACGATGATGTACTCAACATTTTAACTCACACATTTTGCATTTCACCAGCCTTTGGTCCCTTAATACTCACGGGTGAACCAGAAGTCAGTCTGTGACTATTTGTGAGCTATTTTCAAACATCTGACACACACACACACCACAGACAGGATTTCAAAGTGGTACTAAACTATTGAGAGACGGTCTAATGCTTTTATCAATGGGATTTAGTGACAAATAGAAAAGAAATGCCAGCCTTATCCTTTAAAGGTTAAGCAGTTTTTATTCAATACATCAAGTCATCCTTCTCTCCCTTGTCTCCTCAGCCTGGCAGTGTCGCGTACTAACCCCCAGGTCCTGGACATTGGGGTGACGCCGCAGGACTGGCTCATCGAACCAGACTGGGACAGCACCAACGGAAACACTCCCAGCGGGCTCAGCCCATTCGGGGACGATGTCTTCGGCTTCTGACTGCCACAACACAGCGGAAAGAGAGACGACAACAACCAAGGAGAAGAGGGTGTGTCTTCACGTCTTCCTCTGAACGAACAAGGCGTCAGTGTGTATTTAGGTCGAGGCTACAGGAAGTCCATAAGGGAACAGGTGTAGAACTGTGAGATAACGTTTGGCCTCTTCACCTTGTTGTTGCTGTCTTCACGTGTACACTTCTTCCCTTCTCAGTGGAAACACACCAAAGCAATAATATCATCCTTTTACGGTTACTACATCTGTCCTGTTACAGTACTTCACACTTAGGTTCACCAAGTCAAATCATGTCAGTGTTGTCCTTTTCTTTGCTTCAGTGTTTGTGTCTCAGTAGTTTTGGCATCATAATCAGTATTTTGTAAATGTATTTAGTTATAATTTATAGTTGTATACTTATTTTTTTATGGATGAAACAAGAGTAGAATTTAATTCAGACTTGTGTACAGAATGTATCTGCAGGCCTTATTAACAGCAGGACAATCAGCAACATTAACAAACTGAATGATTTCTCAAGTTTCAGTGGATTTAGTTTTCCGGCCGTTCACCACTTTGAATTTGAACAGATTTTTCAGATTGTAGACATGAATCAATCCTAGTTGTATTTATATGAATATGTACATATACAGGCGTTCTTTTTTCACAGAGGTGTATCAGCATTTTTCTGAAAGATGCCCGGATGTGTTCAAGATTTTCATTTCATGTACATTGTAATCTACCAGCATTATACAGAATTAAATATATTCATGAGTAAGAAATTAACCCTTCTGGCATGTTGATGTTATTTATTAACGATATGTTGACTACATTCACACACAGGTACCTGAATAGGAATCAGGAATGTCTTGTTGGAACTGAAATTCAAAGTTCATCCACAACAGTTTTACTATAAGGTCAAAATCGTAGCTTTTTTCACAATATTCCAGGTTCAAGAATGAACTTTGACACTCCTCAGCATGGAAGAGAGTTTAACTTTCACCTCAGAGGGCTTTACACAAGATTGCATTAAAAAAAACAAATGTGGTTTAAAAAACAAGATGAAGAATAAACAAAAATGTTTTTTGAAGAAAATTAAAGTAAGCTGCATGCTGAATATTGATGTGGTCCAGAATAAGGAAAGACTACCTCTCTATACTTTGTTTTCTTGTTGATCCATTTAATGCTGTGGGTTTCAGTGGCCTGAGGCACCAATTGTGAGGAAAGCAGAAGACACAGTGGCCTTCTAAATGGCAAATAAATGTTTATTCAAAATAGATGAGACCAGTGGTAAGGTGCTAAAATACCATCCAATAAGATCCATAACGCCCACTAAATGGATCTTATGATGAGTTTCTCAGCGGAGAGACTGGTGATTAAATTAAAACTGTGATTCTACCTGTCATGTTTTTTTTTATTTTAAGTAAAAGGATGTCCCAAAATGCTTCACGATAACACACTTTATGCTTTTCGATGCATGTATTTGGATCCCTGCATCATTTCCCCCATAGTGTCTCTGTCCTCTCCACCCTCACAGTTTGAAGGTTACAGTGCACATTCTCAGTTTGACCTTCTGTCCCCACTTTAAACGACTCTCCGGTGCCTGAATGAGCTTGTGCTGACTTCCAAAAAATGTTTTTATTTTTAGCAGCAGCAGGGGGCAGCGCTGTACCATCCAATCAAGAGAGGCCCACATGGTACAGTTGAGACACATGCGATCAGAGCCTGGAGATGCTGGTCACATCTTCACTTCTGGTACAAGGCAGACATTTGTACTCCCCACTGCCAGGTGATGATGCTATAACATGTCTAATAGGCCCGTCCTCTTCCTGCTCCCAAATTCTAAGTGACAGCATAGGTCAATAAATGCAACTTTATTAGCTCCGAGAGAGGTTGTCAAACCAATGGATGCTCTGTGTCAGACTGATGTATAAACCACCAGCGAGAGGACATGATGGCAGGAGAAGAGCACGCAGGGACTTCAGCCCGCCTGGCTTCAGCTGCCCCACGCACACATCCACACACTCTCCTCGCCACGTTCTGTATTCGACCCGTGTGTGTGAACAGGACTCTGGAGGGCTGAAAGTCACGCAGTCGCCCCCCCTTTTCTCTCCCTAACAGGCTCTGGCTCAGTAAAGCAGGGGCTTTTTTACAATTCGTCCCGACAAGCTTACTTAACCACCTGCATTATTTAACAGTCTTTCCTCAAAGGGAGCTCCAGCCCCTCTGTCTGAGTCTCTGTAAGTTTGATGAAAGCATGCACACTGAGATTCAGCCCGGCACAAAGTCTCCTTTCAGTCATGGAGGGAAAAGACACTGTAGGCATATACACACTGAAGCAGGCTAAATAAGGGCTAAACACTCCAAGTGAGTTTTGGGCATCAAGGTCAAGTGACTTGGGATGGATGAAGGCAGCAAAATATGAGGTATATATTTATATTTCAACAGCAAATCCTTTTTGACGTTCCCATTTTAAATGAGGCAGTTTTCGGACCAACAATTCACTGTTGGTACGTTTCTAACGCCACGCTGAAGTGTGTTGGCTTTCTGAGCTGCACCACATCGACAAAAACCTGCGAAAAGGAAGCACTTGTTTATAATTCAGGCTCTTTTCATCTGACCCGTTTAAAAAAACATTGCTACTGAATAAAACTCTCTTTGCTAGAAACCTGAATCCATTTCTTATTTAATATACAGAGCTCAGACAACCTCCGAAGACCATCCCACTCTTGTTCATTCTGCAACACAAATGATGACAAAAAATTCTTATATTTTGACAATTTGGCTTTCTCACCAAGAGTTGGATGAAGCTATTGATCACTCATTGATCACATGGGGAGTGCCAATATACCAACCGAACAGATGTTAGCCGTAAGCTAGCTAGCGACGTCCATGTCACTCAGGCCTGTGATGGTGTTGGTTTGTTCACCACAGCCTCAGACTGAACTCACCTGAAAGTAGTTTGTTCTCTTGTCTTTGCATATAGATGTGTGGCTCACGGTCAAGAAACCACAATTTGCTGAACCACGATGTTTAATCACGTTTTGGAGGTGTTGTCAGGCATATTTGTTAACTTTGGATAAAGCCAGGCTAACTGTCTCCCCTTGTGTCTGCTCTTAATGCTAAGCTAGGCTAAACACACCCTGGCCTGAATAGAGAGATGTTGTTTGTCAAGAAACAGGAGCTAAAAAGGATCTATTCGTTTAATATTTCTGTTTGTAGATGATCTCATTTGTAGTTTTAACAAATGAGATGCTTGTTTTTTAACTGAGATGTTTATTTAACCTCATGACAAATGAAAAAATAATATCAATTTTCATATATGGGTTTTATTATATTTATCATTTGCATATTTTTTGCTACATTCTGCATTTTTATTTATGTTTTGTTTATTTTGTATTTTCCAGAATTTTGTTTATATACATCAAGTGTATTCAGGAAAGAAAATATCACACTGGTGATGTTGAGGACTCAAAACAAAAAGTCATGTATCAAATATGATACGTTTGGCATTAAAGGGTTGATTAACCGACTTCAGATATATTTGTTCTTTCTTTTCACCTTGGACAGACCCAGGCTAGCTATCTCCCGCTGGTATTCACTTAGCTTAGCTCAACATGTTGTTGTTTTGACCACGTTATAAGATGCGACGTGTGAGCCTAGCTAGCCATACACCTGTGCTTCCAGTGTATGCTAAGCTAGCTCCAACATTTACATGAACTACACTAACACCCGAGTTGCATCGATCTCACTCTAAGACAGCAAAATAGTTCCCAAAATGTCAAACTACAAGTGTCGACCGCGAGTGTTCAGGCAGACGGCGACATGCACCGAGGTTTCTGGCTTTCGCTCAAAAGCAAAATCTCATGGGTAAACAGACTGCAGCGGTCAAAGAGGGTGCACGGCCATTATGTCACGCACACAAACAGCTTCACTGGTGTGAGCTCAGTTATTGTTTAGCTGAGACAAGCACTGCAGAAAAACTGGCTCGGCATCCAATGTACATTTAAGCAAACTAATCCATAGCTTTGGCCCGAAAGAAGATTAATCAACGGCGACTGCGATCAATGTCATTCTTATTTCACATATCTAATAAACTCCGCGCATAATGTGACCTGCCGGCGGTAATGTATTGGAGCGGTTGGGTGGAGAAATGGTGACATTAATTTTGCATCGTTCCCCCATCTAGATATTCACATATACAGCAGCAAGTGTAGAGTGGGAGAGAAGCAGAGATCAAGGCGACTATAAAGACCGGATTTTAAAGTCGTGATTGTGTGTCCGTTGCTCGCGTCACAGCAGACAGACAGACAGACAGACAGACACCGGCGTCTCCTGCCACCGTCTGAGGCTGGAACCACGAACAGAAATCTTTGCATCATTAGGCTCCATCAGCCTCCTCTGACAATCTACTGAGTCATCATCTGCCACTGCTGTTTACCCCATTCATTATAAAGCAAATATCACCATCTCTATTTGACACGCCGCCATTAGCTTGTGTGTGTACGCGGGCCTAAGTGTGTGAACACCTGCGGCTGAACACTCTGGAGCCTCAGTCTAATTTATGTTTTCCGTTCCACAGGATGCCCAGGGTGGGTGGGAGAGAGTGAGTGAGTGTGTGTGTGTGTGTGTGTGTGTTAGGGGTTGTTATATTGATGCACGGCGGCTGCTGATCCAGCCTCATAAACCAGCCTTGAGTTTGAAGGCCCGAGCCACATCCATCGCAATCTAACCTTGTCATGCCCCATATGCTGGAGGCCAACTTTGGCTACCCACACCCTTCATTAGCATTCAAAGAGATCACAACAGATCTAGGCCAGCATGACGCGTCACCTGCCTCCCATTTGATGGACATGGTGCGGATGGATTGAATACTTAGAATAAAACTGTGTGATGTTGTTTTTTGTTTTATATTTTTTGACAGAAGTGTTTTAACTCAAGGTCCACTTCATAGCTTTACCCTGGAGCGCTCAACACTGTGAACCGGTACGACGGGAGGAGACTGATCTGGACCGGTTCATTTTGATGTTTTGATTAGCTTTCAATATTGCATCAATCAAGATTGCAACTTTTTTCTAACATTTATTTCTTTTATAGTTCATGCCTGAGGAACAGGGCCAGGCTACATCCTGGGTAAAGCAGGTTCACATCTTTTTTGACTGCATCGGCTTCACTGAGAGCTAATTGGTTTGGAAATACAGTGTTACGTCCCGATGGGTGTCAGGGAGTAACCATTGATGTTATGTGGATTTGAAGGAAAAGGGAGAGACAATTGGCTGACAGTGAGACAAGTTTATTGATAAAACAAAGAAAAACAGTAGCAAACTGAAAACAAGCTTGCCACAAAACAGGCAGAGGCCGCAATTTAAGGACACAAACTAAAGACAACCAAAATTAAACAACCCCAGCTCTCGCTAATTCAAAAGAAAAACCACCTTCTAAATGAACTGAAGAGGCTCCCAACCTCCACCCTCCTTTTTAGGCCGAAAAGGATAAAACCTCCAACAGATACTACACACTCACTCAGTAAGCCAAACCACACGGTCAGCTGTCCAGAGATTCAGAGAGAGCGAGCGAGCTTCCTGTCTGCCCTTTTATCCTGGGGGAGGAGCTGAGGGAAGTGAGAACACCTGTGCTCTCAATCACAGGTATCAGCAGCCCTAAAGACAGAGAGAAGGGAGGAGACAGCACACTGCCACAAAAAGACATGTTCCCTACCTAACACGTAACAATAGAATAAATCACAAACGCCATCTGGTAGAGTGGCCCTGTGTAAATACAGAATGTACATACCTTTATCACTGCTGTTGATTTTCCACTGCTTAATGAAATCAGCATATATCCCCCAGTACATAAAGTAATAAAGATAAGCACAGCCCTTAACCTGCTATATGATAAACTTTCATGGGAATAAATTAATATATAGTGATATATATATATATATATATATATATATATATATATATTTATATATATATATTTATATATATATATAGTGTAATAATAAAGCATGATAATACCAAAAAGTGACAGGAGTAATTCTGCTACTTCTGTACTTTTATAGAAGTACAATAATGAATCTAACATTTTTACATGTAATGGCATATTTTTCAACTGTGTTACTACTACTTTGACTTTACTTAGAAAGGATATGAAAACTTATTTCACTTCTGGCTGGTGTGTTGTGGTCCTGCCAAAAATGAATTATACCAACATTCAATTTACAATAATAAGTAATGGTGAAGCAAGAAAAAATTATCAAAAATATTGTTTAATGATTCACTGCATCTGTTAACCTAATCATTTTATTTTAGCGTCAATCATAGTAATATTTTACTCAAAATATTTCATAGTGTTTTCTGTGGAAGAGTTTCAGTGTCTTAGTGTGTGCTGCTTTGTTCATCATTACAAGACCAAGTGATATCATGTACAGTAAACACAACACAGAAATGGTGCATTGAAAATATTTTATTTCTTTCCTGTGTTAATACATAATTAGACATTTATATTTTCATAGAAATAGTATATATACCATGGGTGTGAACGATAGCAGACTCATGCTAGCCCTCATGAACAGGTTTTATCCCATGAACATCAAAATGGGTCAAACACGGACGTCGTGATCGTACATAAAACACTGACTCCATTATTCTGCTGTAAATCCATGCTTCTTGGTTATTTGCTTCCACATAAAGTACAAATATATGCCATAAGTAAACGGCCCTGTTCTTTACTATGTGCAGGACCTTAGGGTGATTATTCAAGGTTGTCAGTAGTCGCTCCTCCAGTCATCTACAGTACAGGCAAATCAGTGTGAATGGGAGGACTTCAGACACTTGTAGTCCTCTGTCAGCACATGATGATGAAGTGAGCAGGAGTTTGGAATAAGGCCCAAGTTACTTGGAGGCTCATGGTTTTGCAGTGGGACAAAATGCACCACTGGATTATTTATTATGTTGAGATTTCTTTAGTCTTGTAGTTTTATCAGTACCAAGGGCCGAAAACATAAATACAGAAGATAATTTTTTTATCTTTTGGAGAGACTGCAAAGGCGAGCAAGCAGTTGAAGAAAAACAAAAACAGTAGTGTCAGTTCACCAAAACCAATAACAGATGGTAAAGGTGCAAATATCAGCTATCCAGATCTTGCATGGGTACAAAGTAAATCAATACTTGATTAGATTTGATTTGGCCATATAGTGCCTTACATTTTCTTAATACATTTTTGTCAATATTTCCTTCACATTTACTTGAATGATGATGAAAGTTTGAGTCACTTTGTGCCCAGATTTTCCCACAACCCACTAACAGCCCTGTTAACACTCAAACATCTCATCGCACCAAACTGAACTTGGAGTTTCGACAATGCAAACCCCACTGGGTGTAATGATCCGCTCTCTCCCTCTGTGTCTGTCACTCCCAATCTTATTCCCTCTGATTCTCTGACTCATCTTCGCCTCTCACTGTCTCTCTCTCTCTTTCTGTCTGTCTTTAGGTCTCTCTCCCGGTCTCCACATTCGCACATGCCTCATTGGACGTTCACCTTGAGCAGCTGTCGAGTCGCCTCCTGCAGCGTCAGATAGACAGAGACAGAGCTGTCTGGGCCAGACCTGCCTTCTGCCGCTTCCCCCAATGTGTCAGTTTGGACCGCAGCCAGCTGGAGAATGGACTTGGTGCATGAGTGAGTGTTTAAATGTGAGTGTGTGTGTATGTGTGTGTGCTTGGATTAGACCGACACAGGGAAATGACCACTTCAGGTTGAATAGTGTCACAGTCACTAAGCACATTCGTACTTTTATCACCCATTATATCAGATTAATGTTCAATGATCCAAGTAATGTTGCCCCCCCACCCCCTTGTACCCAGTTTAATGAGAAACTAAGAAAAGTTCACTTTGTCATGTGTGTGGCAAGAACAACAACATCAGCAGCATCTTTTTTTCCTTGATCGATCTCAAAAGAGAGAACAGTCATTTTGATTTCAGAAGGCGAGAGCGGATGGAGCCGCTCATCTCAGAGATAATATCATCAGTAGTTAAAGGAAGAGTCTGACCTTCTGAGTAATGTGCTTGTTGCCTGTCAAACTCTTCTCAGAAGAGAAAATGAAAGTGCAAGTTGTTAGAAATGGCCTTGTGAGAAGTTGTATGGCTGAATTAATCTTACTTTACTGGCTAGCATATCTGTTGCTAGCTGACCAGATGATATGAAGATGACGTCCCCATCTTTAATCCTGCCTACAGGATTGGTCGACTGCTCATCCAACCAGAGGTGCTGATACAAGTCAGGAAGCAAAGGCAGACTGCTACCTTCAATCATCTCTGGCTGTATTTTGACAGAAAACAAGCATTTCTCCCACGTTTGTGGACTGTTCCTTTAAAGAGCAAACATCAGAGTACGGTCGGGTTGTGCTACATCAGAAAAGTGTTCAGCAGATGCATTATATCCTTAAATATGGGTGAAATAACGGCACACATTGTGAGACAGTCTCTCCAGGAAGACAAGTAAATAGTTGTGTCAAGAACGTAAAGAAGAATTAAAGCGAGAAGTTTTGTCCTTGTCTCCTTTCTCACCTCCGTGTTGGTGGACTTCCTGGTGTAACATAATGAATGTAGAAATATTGGTTTAGAAAAGTTACAGAAGTGGTCAGATACAGTGCATCATCAGAAAGATGTAGGGGGACTATTCGACTGTCTAAAAACCATAAAGCACACTTAAGAAAAAGCGAGCTACTTTAAATAGAATAGAATAGAATTCTATTCTAAAGTCCTGCCGTAAATAATCGAGCTGCACACTGGACCAGAGTGTGTGTCTCTGTGGGCCTCTGCTTAATGTGGAGAGTTTATTCATGCCAGCATCTGCACAAAAGGAATCAGGTCCTTGTGCTGCTCTCCTCTTCATGACAGACAGAGACTAAACACACGTCAGCGACAAGGAAACAGGGAAAGGGGTACGGTTTAAAAATACTTCCAAATCTGCTGACTCCGTCCCTGCTTTCACTTGGTCCGTCTGTGCAGACGCTGCAACAACAACCGTTCCGACTCCAGCTTCTAACAGGCCCCTCAGACGCTACCAGATACAACCCCCCCCTGGAAAAAGCTTGACATTCAAGTCCCCAGCGTCTACTTTGTCGGACGCGCTTGTTCTTTAATTCTGCTGTGTTCTACAGGCCAGCCATGATGCCCCACTTCTGTCATAGCTTCAAGTGCCGCACGCTTCAAAAATTACAAGGCTGCTCTGTTTCCCTTTGTTTGCGCGCAGGTACGTTCTTTCTCAATGTCAGACGGCTCCAGCTGAAAGACCGCCACTCGAGCCGCTTATTCATTCTGCACAGTCGTTCCTCTAATCTCTTTTCTCCCTCATTGCATTTGTTTTACGCCCGCTCGTCTGCTTTAAGAGACTCTGTGCATCAGTTGATTATTTTCACCTTCATCCTACATTTAAGAGCAGCTTAAAAGCAGTCCTTCACTTCCATCTGACATTTTCAGACCCGCTTCACGTCAGAACAGGTGTGGTCAGAAATGTGCTTTGTTGACTTGTGACAGCAGGTAAGTTGAATCACCAGAGCTCAGCAACATTTTTTTTTAAAACTTATGAACTATATTCTCTATGCATTATTTTTGCTCGGTTGTCAAAAGTTGTCAGTTTTTTAAAAAGTTTTTTCTAGCAGAAGAAGACCAAAGCAACCCACTCTTCTCTGGCCAGCGACAGTCAGTCTTCTCAGCTGAAATGACGCCTGTAACTGGCAGATTTGATCCGCTGTGGCTAGCTGGCTAATTAAGCTCCCGTTAGATCCACGAGTTGATTGAAAGCGCCTTCTCTGGCTGACATTTTAGATGCTTCCAGCCGACTCACTTTAAAAACAAGAACTCTGTAAAAGGCTTTTGAATATGCACACGATGGCTCCATAAATGTTATGGTGGATGTGGGCAGCTTTTTTTCAACCTAACGAAGAACCCCATTATGTAATGCTGCCTAGTTACACTGCTGCACATCAGAGCAGACAGACTCATCATTACAGTTATTCACTTGTGTTTTCAGTTTTGGCAAGGTTTAAATAAAGTTTTAAAAGTCCATCCCCTAAGCTCTTTAAATGGAAAGAAATCCCTTTTACTACTGCCCTTAAACACATCACTTCAGATAGAGAAATCCACACAAATCATGGCTGTTCATGACTTTAGGAAACTGACAATTATGTGACTTTCTCACGTCTGACAAAGCCTAGTCTGTCTTAAAAGTATGTGCTTTTTAATAGTGTAAGGGAAAAAAAGTACTTCTTTTTCATCACCTATCTTATCTTACTTTTCCAACCAGTTCTCCTCTCTCATCGATTCGTTCATTCTCCTCCCCCCTCTAGTCTATTTGGCCTTACTTTTACCAGGTAAAGTGTCCATCCCAGCTGGTCTGAGACGAAAAGGTGATAAATGAGAAGAGGAGCGAGGGATAGGCAGCGGGCCGAGGCCGAATGAGAGAGAGAAGAGCTGATGCGGAGAGTGAGAAGGCGGCTAACGGGAGCCCGAGAGTGGATATAATGAGAAACAGGGGAGAGGGAAGCAGGAGGGGGGGAGAGAAGTGAGGACAAAACTGGTGAAGGGGAGAAAGGAGGAAGGGCGGAGTGATATACGAGAAAGAGAGCATTGCGACAGAGGGATAGAGAGTTAGGGGAAAGTCATAAACGGGAGAATGAAGGCGGATGAGGGTGGCTGGAGATAGAGGAGGGAAGAAGGAGGCTGATAAAGGGGGAAGAGGGTGACAAATGGATGGCAGGGTGAGGGTTCAGCGTGCTGGCAGGACTGATGGTTGAGATGAGAAAGTAATGGCTGTCTCTCTCAGCACGGGGCAGTATTTAAATACGCAAGGCAGTATTTAAATTCCCTGTGTGTGTGCGTGCGAATGTGTGTGTGCGTGTGTGGTGCTGATTAGCAGTCATCTCAACCAGCGAGGCATTCAGACATTCACTCATTATCTCTAATATGGCTGCAAGTCTGCTGAGTTCAGCTTCGCAGCGTTTTTCTGTCTGACTTTTTAGTGAACTCAACTGGTGAGCGCGCGTATTCAGGGGCTGGGGTCCAATATATTTGCAATTATGCGGCTAGCACATCATAATTGAACAGGAAGCCCCAAAGAAGATAATGAAGCTTTATCTTGAGCTGGATAATTCTGATGAAGTCCTTCGTGCCTTCACATAAAACCTCTGATGAAGTGGTAACTAAATAAGTGGGAACACTATGAATATGTATGCCAAGATTCCTTCTTTAATCATAAGATGTCCAAGTGTACCTCAGAGCAAGAGGTGAAAATAATCATGATTTTCCTCATTGATTAATATATCAATTTGTTTTTGCTTTAGAAGGATTAGACAGCCATTATTGGAGTTTTTCTTTTAGCTGACAAATCCAATAAAAAGACAAAACCCGACAATGTGTTGGTCTTTCTCACAGTACTTCTGTGGCACTCTGCGCTAAGCCCATTTGTTCTTAAGTCTTCATAAATCTTCTAAAACAGCTCACAAATATCAAGGTTCATTTAGGAAAAAAGCTTCTTAAAAGAGCTGGGCACTGTCGTTTTTAGCAATTGTTTCTTAAACAGGAACAAATAGTACATTAGTTGAGGGGGCTTTTTTCAGCTGTTGTTTAATACACATTTCGTGGACCAGTGAACAATGAAGTTGTAAGGAATGAGCAAAATGTCAGACTTTTACTTTATAGACAACACTTGTTATTACAGTGGGATGAATTCATTGCTGGTTCTGGTCTTTTCATTATATTTTTTTCTAGTCAATATACAATATTAACCTTTTTGAAGGATTTTATCCCTAATAAAATGTTAGTTTAATGAATAGTGTAATATTTAATCACAGTTATCAGACCCCAATGTAACACTTTCACTGTATGGTCATGTTGTATGCACTGCCATGCAATGTCTATGTACCAAATCTCATCTGTCAGAATGTAGATTACATAGTCACATGTTGTACTTGTTCTGCCAGCCCACGAAAGAATTGCTGCAAATTTGAGGGCTCAAATCTGCACTGGATCTTTAGTAAATTTACAGCTGGATGTTATGTATTTTCTTGCCCTATCCCATTACAGCCCTAGATCACTTAGGACGCATATTAATGATAGTTTGATAATGGTTTGTATTTCAAAACAGGGTTCAGCCACACTTCCGACTGAATCATCTGCGTGCTTCTACATCCTGCCATCACTGCTGGTCTTCAGCCAAACCAGAGCAGAGTCGCAGCCAAACTTTGCCCAGTGTATACATTTCATTAAGAAATGATGCCCTGCATATCTCCATCCTTATTCCCTGCACATCCTGTTGCAGACCACAAGCAGCATATGGTGCTGAATATGCAGCAATGGACAATAAACCTCAATTTGAACCTAAATCAGTCATTTTACAGCCGCGCCAGACTTTCAAAAGTTTGACAGTGAAGTTAACTTCGGGATTTCAAACCTGGACGTTGTAAAAATCTTTGATTTGGAGTGAGACAGTGCTGTGATGAGAGATCGCTCGCCCGGTCAATCCTTGAACTCTGTCTGAATCATAGCTGTATTCAGACAGCCTCATCTAACTCATATAAGGAAAATATGGGATGCTGTAAAAAATGTGTCAGATTTTATCCTCGAACTGACAAGGGCGTTAAGGTTCCAGTCCAGAGAGGAGAGAGAAAAACAGATGCATCATTTAACTGATGACACAGGGAGAGAAAAAGGCAGGAGACAAGACTCAGTGTGCTATATTTCTGACCCCATAACAAAATGATACCGTACTCAAGATTGGGATTGCGAGGGCTCAAACAATCACAACAGGAGGAGCACCAAACGGCGATGTTATTATTAGAGAGACACCGACACAGAAAGACAGGGAGAGGGATGAGCTGCTACACAAAGGGCTGTAATAAAGACAGAAAGGAGGGAGTGGAGGGATAGAAAAAGAGAGAGTCCTTGGTTTAAAACAGAGCTTAGCTTGTTTAGTTGTGTGCTGACTGATACCTGGGCCCGAAGGTCCAGCTACTCTCGCGAGGCCACCTACACTTCTGCCATCTCTGACCAGCGATACAGACCTGAAGTTGAAGGCAAAAAAAGAAAAAAAAACACTCAGACGTTCAATGTTTGATGATCCGCTCGTGGGATTTGATGCCACTGATGAAGAGTAACCAGAACGTATGAGTCAAGCAGTTCCCGTCAGAAGAAGAAACGACGTCCCCTCTGGTGCTTTGACTGACAGCCATTTTGTGTCTCGTGTCTCGCATTTGCCGTCCACTCAACGCAGGCCATTGTCCAGCTCTGGTCACAACAAAAGAGACTGCAGTGTTTGTCCTCTTGTGTGTTTGTGTTTGACCGTTTGAAGCCTTTGATTCAGATCTGTGTCCATTGTTTCTGAAACGTTCCTCACTGTGCACAGAAGAGTTTCTGTAATGGTTTATCGGTTCTTCAGTACGGTGGAGTCTGAGAATGGCTTTCTGTTGGTCTCAGGGTCTGGAAGGAGCAGATGTACTGAACTTGAGACAAAAGGCAGAGACACTTCAGACTGTGTTAGGACTGGAAACAAAGGAACTTAAAAGGTCAAAAATGTAAAGCTGTCATTGAGTTTATTTTTCATTTCTACTGATCGTGTATCTCACACCTACTGTTGCGACACCCGTTAAGCTTGTTAAACGTGGCGGATTTACTACACCAAATTCTTATTCATTTTCCAAACAATACGTCTTTGAATTCAGCCGTAGACAAAGACAGATTTGTCATTCCTAGGCGAGGACTGTCAATTTTGCCAGCGGAAATGACAGCTGTCGCTTCCAGATTGTAATCGGCTGTAGCCAGCCAGCTAATTAACTTATTGCCTTCACACTAAGCCCGTGAGTTGGCTGAAAACTTTTCGTTTGGTTTCCTGTGGAGTCTTTAAAAGAAGAAGCTTGTTACAGAGTTTTAAATACACACTAGTTGCATACATCGTAGGATGCTAAAAGCCTGAGGGTGGCAAAGCTCTGAACTGTGATATCCTACTCACTGGATGTGTCAGTCCTGAACAAGACTTTTTCTCATGGAAGCAGAAACCCCATGAAATGACACAATCCTTTGAAACTGAAGGTCACATTAGTTAGTACTGCTGGTGAGGTAGTGGTTAGCTGGACATGCTCATGCCAGATAAACACACTGTCGGTTCCTTACACTGTTGCTCTTGTGCTTTGGTTACATATTTCATACATACTGGTGACACATCAATATATTGACAGACCTGCTTTTCCAAAGTATGTTTGCAGAGCTGTAACTAGTCTATGATCGCGGTTTGGGGTTCAGCAAAATTGGCAAAGATGTCTGACACAGCTAGTTTAAAACCATAAAAAGCTCAGTGAGGTGTCAAAACATGTGGGAATCAAAGGAGAACGCTCAAATTAAAGAGGGGATGGTTCTTTGAGTATGAATGAATGTTTGTGCAGGCAGTTTTGCTGCAGAAGCATAACAACAAAATGCATAAAAACAGAAAATAAAAGTAGGACAAACGGGAAGTATTTATATGCAGGTTTACATAAGATGAGAGCTTTCTGCAGATGACAGTAAATAAAAGCTTCCTGCTCCTCACCTGTCCTGAGGTTCGAGGAGTTGGTTATTGCACAAGGCTCTGCAGGGCTGGTCTTAGACGTTGCTGCGCAGTAGCCCCCCCTGTGGGTGCTCCGGAGTACTGCACTCTGAGGAGTTCTTGGCTTTGTCCTTGTTGTTGTTGGGCTCGTTGTCTTTGATGATGTCATACTGACGACAGAACAGAGCGATCACCCCTGAGAGACAAACAGACACGAGGTTTATTTGTTGGAATGATAAGGGCTGTTAAATTTCATTTTTCCTCCCCTCCATGCTGGGGTCAGAGGTCAAGATCAGCTGTTGGAGCAGCAACCCGGGACCGGGGTGGGGGTTTTAAAGTTTTGCTTTAGGTCATTTCAGCAGGGATAAATTCTTATGCCACATCACGTCTGGGCTGGTTTTGCATAGATTTAAAGTTAGTTTTCTAGTCTAGCCACTAAAAACAATTTGAATTTGATTAAATTAAATGAATACTTCAGTGTACACTGTTTCCCCATGTTCCAAGTCTTTTTGCTAAGCTGAGCTAATTTTTTCCACATCACTCTTGGTAAGAAAATGCAAATGACTGTATTTGAAAAAAAAAAAATTAACAACCCATTCAAGAACACAAGAGGGTTACAAGGAGCATATTTTTTCTAATTCAGTCTCATCTTTTATGGACAAGAAATCCTAAAAGTGCTGAGAATAATGGAAAGTCTGAACTGTTCAGCTGTACTGAGCACCGGAAACACTGTAAATGTCAAGCTTGTAAAAGCTTTCTGAAATTGCATTAATCAGACCTGAATTAATCCAAAAGGAAGCAATTAAAGCCTCTAAACCAGCCCCGGACAGCTTGAAATATTGATACAGAGCAACACATTTCTGTCAGTAAGAGGCAGAGGAGGCGATGACACGTGCGATCCGTTTATCTCCTCTCATCCAACTGTCCTTTGATTCGTCAATAGAGCCGACCATACTAAAGTGAGAGAAACACAGACACTAGCACGGCGAAACGTGGAGACGGAGATGTGAACTTGATGATCAGATAGCCACGTGGAGCCCGCCATCAGTCAAAAAGATTAAAAACATCGCACAAGAGCGACAGATGCACAGAGAGATAGCGAAAACGAGCACGATGAAGAAAAAAGAGAATAATTCATGGCAGCAGAGGAGCACGTGGAGAGTTGGGGCAGGAGGAATCTGGCTCGAACGGGCTTCAGTCTTGGCTGTTCTGCTTATGTCAGCCTGTGCTCATCTGATCACTGCAATACTAAAGGGCAAGATGGGATATCTCACTGTGATATCCCCCAGCATGCCCAACAGGCCCAATTAAAAGCTGAAAAACACAATTCACCTCCCTCATTTCAAGCCTCCCCCGCCCATTCTGTCTTCTTTTTTTACTCTTCTTAAGACTCGATTTTTCACTCTTTTCCCTCACTGCTCCCTCTCAGACTCTCTTTGAATCTCCCTCAGCCTCTTGTCATCTCAAGGGTAATTGGCGAGGGAAATTTAGGCCTCTTGGTGTTACTGTATATGCAATATATACAGTATTTGGGCCACATTTGTAGCTCATTACACTGAGTGAAGTGGGTTAAGAAGGAATATTTATAGCCACGTGCATCTGTAAAACAGTGCTGAGATGCACAAAAGACAACTGCAACACAGAGCTAATGACTGAGAGGCTTAAACAAGAGGCAGTCACAGTCTTATCATTCGGGGGAAAAAAACAAAAAAGGATAGTACAGATGGAAAGATAGTAACAGTTATCTGTACAGAATGTTGTGATGATGGAAATAAGACTCTGCAAAACCAAACCAGTAAGCAGAGCGTTTCTTTCAGCCCACAGGCAAAGAGTAAACTTTTAAGTGAATACTGGAGCAGCAGCGTCTGTCGACATGATCCCAGCAGTCAGAATGAGGTGGCTGACGCTTTTTGTGTTTAATTTATTCCCATTATAATATATGAGTCAGAGTTTCTGCAGCTGGTGAGAAGGAAATCTGTCAGTTTATGAGAATAAACTGGGGATTTTAATGACTTTACTTACGTTCTGGGCAATTCCAGGTTATTTTAGCTAAGCGAGCACATTGAGTCAGTGGTAATGCAATAAAAAACAAACATTTGTGTATGTATACATATCAAAGGGGGGTTTAAATAGTTTTCAGCCATTTTAGTAGCATGGCTTTAGGTGCACTGCTTTGCTCTTATATCCCAAAAGATTTTGGATGAATTGCCATTAAATATGGCAGAGGCATTCATGGTCAACAGGGGATGATGAGCAAATATTTCTCCTTTAAGCTGAATTGTGATGACTTTAGTAATAAGTCCCATAAAGTTTCATCTATCACCATCGTCAGGTAAATTTAGTTATTTTCTGCTTTGGTTTATGACCAAATACCTCAAATATGACATTCCTGTTAGTGCCATCTATACTATGTGTTTCTTTCTAAATAAACAGACAACAATAGACAACAATCTGTGCAACATCTCCATCTCTAACCTTTGATTCAGTTTTATTAATTTTAATATGTGCCTATTCATTTTATGCATGTTCCAGTATGTTTGTTTTCTATGTTTCACCTGGCTGCAAGAGTAATTTCCCTTCAGGGACAGTAGAGTTCACTGTAATTATTTGGTGACTTTGACTGACCTCATCAGGCCCTGATATTAAGTGTTTGTTTTATATCAAAATATTTTGAAAAACTTAATCCTAAATCTCAAAGAAAGAGTTTTCTTTCCTTCGCTAAACACATTTCTCTCTGACAAACATATGTGGAGGGGTGTACAGAATCTAAACCCAGATTTGATGTGTTCTGATCACCACAAATGTTTTTTTGGCCAGCATCGCATCATTCCAAAAGCACTACAGGGCACAAAATAGTCATCACAGAGAGATGACACCACTATCAGTGTGTTTGTCTCCTAACAGGACCTCAGTCAGAGAGCTTATTCTCCCCAAAGACAGCAGATTCCTATAAGGTCTGCGGTGATAAATGTGCGTGGCTGAGGAGGAATATTACCTGCCCACATGATGAGCACCACTACAATGATGATGAGTTCTCCAGCCCTCAGCTGGGCAGCCTGACCAACCTCCTCCATTGTCACCTCGTCTGGGGAGAGAACACACACACACACACACACACACACACACACAGAGTCAACAAAGTGCCATTGAGGACACTGCGATTCATTGTCCCAGAGAGAAGATGTGAAATTGCCATCACTCTGAACCTCTGCGGGGAAAGATAAAAGAATAAAACAGGGCGACAGGAGAGCAGAGAGGTCCCTGGTGTAAATTCTCCACTCTGGTCAGTGTAATTAAAGCTAAGTGAGAGCAGAGGTCTGCAGAGACAGAGAGAGCTGGATCTCAACCCAATCACTCACTGTGTTTCTCTTGCTGACAGGAGTCTGGCAGCTGCAGTGTAACACCAATCACAGGGTTTAAGGTTTGAACACAGTCTGGACTACAACCCCTCACTTTCTGTTGCCAACAGCAGGCCTCGTGCTACCCCCCCCCCCGGTCAAACTGGCTCCCTCGTCCAGCAGGGGGGACTTGCATGGCATCGTATCAAAAGGGTTTCATGGATGGCATCAAGACATCTCTGTCGTCTTTACTCAAATTTTAAGGGGTGTGCAAAGTCTCAGAGGAAGTCTGAGGAACACACACAGTAAATACAGATTACTGCTGCTGTTCATGGAATGGGCACTGAAAATCAAATCTCAATGCAAAAACAAACCCATTTAGTAGTGTCTGCTGATCGTAGATAGTATTACAGTGTCATTTGGTGATAAGAATAAATCATTAATGTAATTTTTGTTTGCTTTTACTTTGAAGCGTAATCTTTAAGACACGAAAACAGATCAGATCAGATGGTTATTTTAAAACAGTATGAAAACTCTCATTCAAACCCTCTCTGATATTTGTAACAGCTCTAATGACTTAAAATCCAGCCTTGGAGCAGAGCCTCTCTCAACAGTACGTCGCATGTTTCACTCCATATGTTCAGATAAGGGCAGCCAATTAAAACCATCTGACATCAATGTTTATTCAATATTTCAGATTTTTAGCCACATTTAACAGACAGCATTTCCCATGAGGGCAGGACAGAGAGGAGCGATGCTGTAAATGGACTGCAGAGATTACAGTGAAAGAAATGCTGAATGAGAGTCTGGGTTACAGAAGCTGGTGGAGCAGAGACGTAACTTTGGCTGTCTACAGGCCGAGCGCGGTCGCCGTCGTGCTTCAGTGTCGAGGACGAGGGTGCTTCTGTGGTTAGGTCTCTTGTTGCCATGGTGATCCCTCTGTGCTGAAGCCAAGGCCTCGGGCTTGACAGAGGGGAGGTATGCTATTATACAGTTTGTTATAGCAGAGACCTCTGACAGACAACGCTCTGAGGACTACAAGTCTGCGTTGTCACACCGTATTTCTTCGACAACATGATTATATGATTCATTTCTTTTTCAGTGAGTAATTCATTTCAGCTGTCAAGTAACTTGCCCAACTTACTCTTGTTTGTTAAACACACCACATTGCTCTCAATTCACCCTGCGACCTCTGACCACTGTACACAGTCAATATTCTGGTAGAAAATACTCTAAACTGTGCCCACAAAAAGAGTAAATGCATAAAGTTTGTCAGATAACCTGCTCACAGTGTTTATTCTAATGCAATAATCTTAATAGCTTTTATAAGATTAAAATCAGAGTCTAACCTGAGGCTAACAGCAGGACCCCATAAATGAGGTCCACCAGTGTGTATACATTACGGCCATAATCTGAACTGATGATAGAGCCAAAGCATCCGTTCTTTGTTCTGTGTAGAAAACACTGAGCGAAACGTCATAACAATAATACAGCATTCATGTGAAGCCGGCCGCTGCTGCACCACTGTCAGAGATAAATAAAGCAGTTCTGACAGTAAGGACGCTCTGTAAAGTTTTACTGCTGTAAAAGATTGATTTGCAAAGCTGCAGGTTTTGCAGCTCCTTGTATAATGTAATAACAAACATTAAAACATTATACCTCAGCACCGGCCACCAAAGATTTTACTGCATTATGAAAACTTCAGTGCATTCAGGATTTTTGCAGTGTTTTGCTGTTACTGGGTGTGAGCTTCAGACAGATCGGGACAGAGAGACGGGGCGATATGAGGAAAGATAAACAGACAGACGGAAAGTCAGACAGGTTGTGTGTTGTGTTGCATTGCGCCTGCAGATACTAAATGGTGTCAGGCTGATTAATACCCGCTTAGAAGGGGAGGAGAGCAGTAATGGCTGGGAGATTTAATCAGGACAGCTAATGAATGCTTCCATAAACACACACACACACACACACACACAAACATAGAGGGAACTTCCATCAAAGATGGAGAAAAACGAGTCAGCCCCTCAACATCAAGACAAATGATCCCACCAAACACCTCGGTCACATGACGTCGCGTACACTGCAGCAGTCGTATCAAATATCTGTCAATTGGTGAGTCCCAACATCTTATTCTTATTAACACAACTGAGCCAAGAGGGTGAAATATTTTGACTTTTCTTCTGAAAAATGAAATCGTTCTCAATCATTCAATCATTTCCATGAATAAAGTGACATTTAATTTGTGAAGCTGGGGCCCGGCTCCGTCGTCTGATCAGTTATTGCAGCTGTGCCAACGGCTCTGTTCCTCTTCAACAATCCATTACCACAGAAAAAGTGTGAGGAATGAAGTAAACAGTAAGTTTGCTTGGCCAAAAGTAAGTTACAATAGTAAACATGTCAGGCTAACTTGTTTACTATATGCAGAAGTAACCTGGCCTTTGATTGTATTAATGAAGGCGATGAACAAAAAAACAAATACATTTTCACCATTTTCCCTCCGTGAATGCTACAGTGGAGTTTAGGTTAACAGAGAAGTTTCGTCACCCCATTCAGTGTTACTGGAGATAAAGTTAGTGTGGAGGTGGGCATGCTGAGATGTGATGATGTCTCAGGAGAAACAGAAGTGTCGGGCGAGGTGACAGCTGGGCCACGTCGGTTAATCTGTCTTCCTCTTTTAACACAGTGGTGTGCTGGACCTTGGACGGACTGTGAAGCACGTCACAGACAGACAGACAGATAGACAGACAGACAGACAGACAGACAGACAGCCATCCTGGCTTGTTTCCTGCTCAGGTCTTCGTGTGTACATCTCAGACAGCTGGACTACATGTGACCAGCTGGGCACCCAGAGGAGCATGTGAGAGTGTTTTGTGTGTGTGTGCAAGTTTTAAGTGTGTGCAATTGGCGCAATAAAGAGGGCTGTCGTGTTGGTGTGTGTTGAGTGAACTCTCAGTGGCAACAAGCTTTGTTTACAGATCAGCTCATCAGTTCTTCATCAAAAGTCTTTTCTCTTGTCATATTAAAAGAACATGCTGTTCCGTAATAGGAACAAGTATCTAAGTTAAGCAGCCAAACAGAACACATGATCCCACATCTCAGTATAAATGTAATTATTTCTGTCTGTCCTTCAATTACCTTGGCAACCCTTCACCTGATCAGCTTCATGCAGAATAAGATGTTAAGTTTTTCAAATGAGCCACGCTCAAGAAAACAAGAAACATCGGCCTGTGGTTGCAGACAGCCTCTGTCGTTCCAGACCCACTGCTGGAGAACATTTTTAACAACTGATGAACAACTGTATTTCAATCCTATAAATGTGCAGGCACATGTTGAAGCACAGTTACTTATTATAGTGGCTCGCTCTGCATTGCAACACAGGAAAAATGCTGTTTGTTGAACTTCATGTCTTCTGTACATGTGAGAGTTTGTACCATGTTTTAAGCAGTCTCCTTTTAAGCCAACTCATGCAGCTGATGTTAGCTTATAAGTTAACTGACTACAGCAGATAAACTCTGGAGGCTACAGCTGTCAGTCACTGAGAAAGGAGAGACCTGCTTTTGTAAACTGTAAATGCTTAGACAACTGCAGGAACTGCAGGACATTTACTGGAACCATTTTACCGGGACTGTTGCTTAAACACTCCAGAAGAGACTAAATGCATCGTTAATGATAAGACTTTCACAGTGTATATCACACTTGAACACTCCCCCCTCACAGCGACATCACCACGCTCACACACCCGGGTGTTTCTAGGGAATACACTGCCCAGTTTCCTCTCTTATCACCTTGCTGCTGATGAGCCTTTAGCATTTGCTGTGTCCCTCTGAAGCAGCTCTCGGCACTGTAACTGGGTCGGACATGATAAAATTGGAAGTACCGCAAGCCGCTCCAGATAACAGCAGCCTCTGTGTTTGAGAATTAGAACAATACACAGAGTGGGAGGTGGAGAAGGGGTTCCTCACAAGGACAGCTATTTCTCTGTTTTATTCCCATTAAACTGTCAAATAAAACATAACCGTTGTCTTTGTTGTGATTAAGCATGAAAACACAAAGAAAACATTAGTGCTCCGCCGTGTCACTGCCTCGGGTGTAAAGCAGCGATTACAATCTGTGTATGCATGTGCTGACGCGTGTGTGAATTTGTGCATGTGGATGTGTGTGTCAGCGAGGGACAAACAGAGGCAGGGTGTTTGTTTGCTCTGTCTGAGTGCTCCTGTGTTAATGCATGATTGCGTCTGTGTGCCTGTGTGCTTTTATACTTATATTTGTGTGCTCTGGCATGTATTGAATTTTAATCATCTACCTGCCTGTGTATGTGCTTGCTGCGTGTGCCGCACAGAGGCGTAAAGTCACACAGCTCCCCTCAGGCTCACCATCGCTTTTAACTGTTTTTGCTGAAAAATGAATGAATTTTCACAAAGGAATACATCACATTAAGGGTTTTTGCACTGATTTCATGTCCCAGTGGAACCACGAGAACACTGATCACTGTAGTTTGCATTAATGAGCTCCTCTTGCGACAGTTACAGCTTAGAAAAAGCTGCCAGTAACAGAAAGTGAAGATAGAAATGGGAAGAGATGAGCTGCTTATTAAGCACCAGTGTCCCTTTCAGTAAGCAAATGAAAAAGTTATGTCTTGTAAATTGTTTTGTTTCATATTTGTTTTGTTTCTATGTCACACACACTTATAGATGACCAGGTAAAAATCAGTGATGTGTTATCGCCCCTCACCTGGGCTCTTTGACGCCATCTTCTCCGACTCTTTGGGCGTTCTGAAGAGGACCGGCTCACTGGGGGGGCTGCTGCCTCCCATGCTGATGCTCTGAACGTGAACAATGTACTCTGTGTCCTCATCCAGGTCCCACAGTGCGCAGGAGCGCGTGGTGGTGTTCACTTCCTGGATGAACCTCAGCATGCGTACATCCTTTTTCTGCAGACAGGAACAGAAGAGCAGAGGCAGGGAAATCAGGGCCAGGAGGCTCCTGTGTAATACGATACTTTATTGATCCCTGCAGGGAAGTTCTCTTTTCTTTGGCACCACCTCAGCACAGAAGCCACAGGTCAGGGTTACACCGGTGCATCAAGGTGCTGTTTGATCGTTTTTAAGCACAGATTATGGGGGGCTTTGTTTCTAAATGTTTCAGATATTTTGGGCCAAGAAAGAAGCTTTGGCAGAAATACTCACTACTTCTTGGTTCTTTGACATGTTTCATGATTATTACAACAAAGTAACAGTATCTGCTATCAAAACCCTGGACTACCTTCCCTAAAGTCAACAGCTTCACCCTGCTGCATCAAGGCAATGTAAAAGGGTTTTCTTCCAAATTCCTTAGATACATGCTTCATCAAATGGAAAAGTCAGATTTTCCTGCTGACGATCCCTCTTGTGAAAACTGAACAAACTGCCCTCCGGTCTGAGCTGATATGGTGCAAATGCATACACGTCTCTCCTGGTTAACAAAAGCTGAAATAAAGCCTCTGGGGGGGTTTCCTGCAATGTAATTAAGCTTAAAGAAACAGCACGCTTCTCTGGCCATGAACACTGTTCCTGAAATGTACATTATTATCCGGCAAGGACTGCTTGCTCAGGTCAATTGGTTCCTGCTAGATCAAGAGTAAGTCTCCTTAGGGGCATTTTTATTTACTGGGCAATTAAAGAAGGGGATTTCTCAACCTATTCAAGCTGCAGGAGGACTAAATGTACATTTGAAAAGCAGCTTAAAGTGCATCTGTAACTGCTGGGTTACAGACTGTTGACTCACATTGTCTTTACCTTTTTTTTGTTGCCTATTTTATCCAGAACAGGGGTAGTCAAAGTGTGATACTGTGGATCTCCCCTCAGACAATAATGAGACACCCCAACCCACCATCTGCCACCACCACCACCGAGAGCCTCAGTAATGTCAAGCAATACTGATAGTGCAGTGAAAAAAGTTAGTTTTAATAGTTTTCCATCTAGTACCTCCTGTTCCTATAAAACATTGAGGGATATGTGTGTGGATGTGTGTGTGTGTGTATGTGTGTGTGTGTGTATCTCTGTATTTGCTGTTCCTGTTTGCAATAAATGTATGGAAATACAGATAACTACCACTGGGTGACTTTGATAGTGAGAAAAACGTAAGAACCTGATTTTCAGTTTAGAACTGCAGCTTTTTTAGTCGTTTATTTGTAACTGTATCTACCACGTGTGTGTATCCAGATTTGACTGAGAGAAAGAGTGTGATTGATGAAGCTAAGTGCAACATTCAGTCACAGAAAGTTTTATAGCGCCTTTATTTCCTCCATCAGCTGCGGTGTGACTACACACCGTGTTGGTGGGCGGGTCAAGTCAGCGTGCCAAACCACAATAAAACTTCCTGTTGTTGTCAGATTCACCTGCACCTGCCCGACCCTTTCACCTGCTGCAGTGACTCTCTCTCTCCTCTGGTCTTTACTGTGTCCAAAGTTGTCACTTTCTCTCTACATGGACTCACCTGTTGGGTGATGGCAAACCCAATGACGGGGTCCCCCTCCAAGATTTCCCACGTGACCACGGCGGAGTTCACCTCAATCTCTCTGATGGTCACATTGAGCGGAGCTGACAGCAGGGTGTCTGATGCACACACACACACACACACACACACACACACACACACACACACACACACAGCATGGCCACAGGACAGAGATGAGAGGAGACAGGTCATGAATATCCTGCCGTTACACCTTGTAATACATACAATGGATGCAACAATGCAGACACATCTTTCACACTACATCGCTCTCGCTCTCTCTCCCTCTTTGAACTCGCCCTGGCTTCCTGAAAATCTTCCCTTCTCCTCCTACAAATTAATCTTTCTGCTTTCATTAATACCAGGCCTAATTAACCACACACAGGTCTCTTGGTGTTCCCCTCTGCCTCTCATCTGTCTTCGTCTTCTCTCTCTCTCTCTCTCTCACACACAAACACAGACTTTGCAATCTTTTCCTTCTTCTCTCATTTCTCTCCTCTTTCTCCCACGCACATCTCATTAAAGTGTGACTCATGGGGATGTATTTCCTCTGTCACTCTGCCAATTGATTTCAGTGTTTGGGCTGAAAAACTCACATCCCAGAATCCAATGCAGTGTTTGTTGATCAGGAGATTAACCATGATGGATTAAATTACAGTCTCGCTTAAGTTTCCTCCTTCCTTCACTGTAACAGCAGCACTGTGTGTGTGTGTGTGTGTGTGTATGAGTGTGTGTGTGTATGTGTGTGTGTGTGTGTGTGTGAGCGGAGACCAACTCAAGGTCTTCTATGATCAGAGTCAGGGCTATATTTCCCATGAGCCTGACTTGTTAAAGCCACGTCAGAGTCAGACCTTGACATTGCACTAGAACACACACATGCTTACTCAGGTGCACACACACACAGTTGTGAGTTGTGTATGTATCACTTCAGAGGACATTATACTGACTTATATTCATTTTCTGGAGACTTACCTTAACGATTAATTACCCTTAATTGCCTAACCCCAGCACTTACATTACCCTAACCATAAACTAAGTCTTCACCCTTAAAATTTACAGCTGTTTGCATTCACACACACAGGCATGCACACACACAAACACACACACACACACACACACACACACACACAGAATTAGCATTGAATGTGCATTTGTTCTATTGTGTGCTATAAATACTCCCAAGAACTGAAACTGGGAAATAAAATGTATAATTTGCATGTAGTCGTTCATCATAAATGCTGGTTGAAGATGACATACTTCTTCCAGTTTCACTTCCAGGTGTGCATTGTGCCTTATGGAAGTCATAATCAATATTTATACCTCAGTAATGGATCATATGACTACTTGTACATGACAGTGGCCTCTCATAGCGACCGACATTTAATTATCGCCAACTCTGCTTCAGTGCCATGAAGCGTGTTAGCGTCTTTCAGCTCATCGTTTCGGTTTTCTGGTTCCACACAACTTCACTCTTTTGACTCACTCTTACAGCTCCCATCTCCGCCTCTACCACCCGTCACACCTAATTATGACCTTTACGGCACGCCTCGCTAGTTTCCTCCATTTTGAGCTAACAGTGAGAATAACAAGAGACCCAATGAGGCGGTGGGAGCGAGACGCCGCGGAGTGTTGAGCTGAAGGATGGTGCTTTTTGTTGCTGATGAATGATACGTTACGATATGATTGGGAAGAGGGCAAATGTTCTCTAACGTCTTTAAAAAGTTGCCTCACGTTAACACATTTCTCCTCCAGGTGTTACCATCCCTACTCCATTTGAAAGTGTGTGTGTGTGTGTGTGTGTGTGGTATCCCATTAGGCCAGGCTGCTTTTTTTCCCCCTCTCCCTCTCTCCCTCTCTCTCTTTCTCTCTCTGTTTACCCGCCAGATTACAAGCGGGAAGTGCAGTCTGTCACTTTCTGCAAATTAGATTGTCACATTGTCTCACACCTCTGCAAATATTGAACAGCCGGCCTCCGACTTGTTTGAAGAGTCAAATAATGGCATTACAGGAAGAGGAATGTACTCTGTGCTGCTGTCTGCCCGCTCGTCTGTCCAGCACCAACACAATCGCCACGACGCAGCACAGAAAACTGGAGTGTGGCACAGTGCTGGTGGAATTTTTTTATTTCTGACGGTGGCCAAAGTCTCTCAGTGACCCCCAAAAGCTGTGTGTGTGTTGGTGCAGAGTAGATGGTGTGTGATACATTGCTGTGACTCCCTGTTTTCCCATTGTGTATCGTCCAACTCTCTCTCTCTCTCACACACACACAC
>JBAJHX010000040.1:4591534-4611153 GCA_037176925.1 Amniataba percoides | reverse complement strand
TGTGTGATACATTGCTGTGACTCCCTGTTTTCCCATTGTGTATCGTCCAACTCTCTCTCTCTCTCACACACACACACAGCCAGTACAATACCAGAGAGGGACTCCCATCCATTCTTAAGCCGTTTGCTGCCAAAGAGCTAAAAGCTGGCTGCAGAATCACAAAACTCCCCCTTAAAACTACATCCATCTCCAGCCTCAGGAAGCCAAACATCAGATCTCTGGGGGCTGAGATAAATCCCACACCAGCTTATCGCCAAGATTTCGGCTTTTCAAAGGACTGTCTGCCATCTCTCGGCTTATCACCAGAACGCAATGTAGCCGAGATCTTACGCTCGAGATGAATGTTCGTCTTGAATGTAAGCTGCTGCAGGTTAAATATATGCAATATCTTGAAAGATGGATGAGATACAATGTGCTACATGCATAATATATGATGATTAGATCAGTGCTGCATGTAGGCCTTAGAGTGGGTGTTCTTCATCCTTGTTTAATCTCATACTGTTTCACACTTCTTCAGGACACTGACGGACGTGCAGATGAAAGTTTACAGGCAGAGAAGCACTCTGAAGGGTTGCAACTGACTTTCATTTTCATCATCGATTACACTAATCTTATACTTATATTATTATCTTATTATTATTATTCATCTCGACTAATTACAAAATCAGTTGGGCTGTAAACTAGAGAAAAATGTCTTCTGAAATTTACCAGAGGCAGTGGCAGATGTCTTTAAATGTCTTGTTTTGTCCAACCAACAACCCCAAAACCAAAGGTGGTGAGTTTCCTGTCAAGATGAAGAAATGCAGCAAATCCTCACATCTGTGAAGCTGGAACCAGCAGATGTTTGGCGTTTTTGCTTGTGAAAAGGCTCAGACGACTGATGCATTGTCAAAATCACAGCAGCTTAATCACCTGACGATCGACTAATCGATTAACATTGATCATTTCAGCGCCAACACACATTTTCTCTTGGGCTGGACTTTTTAAGCCTTACCTTCTTTTAAAAAATCAAGAACTTGCAAAACAAGCAAGCTCACCTCCAACACTCATTTCTAGAAGCCTTCTCCAAAGTGGGGAGACAAACTCAGCCATAAAGCACCTCATCATCTGCAGCTCTGGACACACTGTGACTGTTCCTATCAGCCATGTTGAGCATTTAAAAGCTTTTTTTTTTTTTTTGCTCCCTGTCAGCTGACACCAGGGGTGCACAGTGTGTCATGCCCAGGTGCTTTTCCAGAGGAATCACTCCGGTGCACCACATGCATCACACCAGACAGCTGTGCACCGACAGCGCGCACACACACACACACACATATATGAGTCTGATCGGCACCATCAGACCCAGCACTCCTCTCCTCTCCTCCACGTCTCCTCGCGATGATCGCCTGTCAACCTGTGGTAAATTCAGATGAATAAATAAGAGGCGCACTCACCGGCGCTGGCGGAGCACAGGACGCCCAGCAGGAGCAGCAGCAGCGCCGCAGACGTGCCCGGTTCAGACATCCTCCTCCTGCTTCTTCTGCACAGGCTTCACATCCTGCGCGGCCCATTTATACACAACGTCCCATTGAACGGCAGGGCGCGAGCATCCCGGGCCGTACCGGAGGACGAGGGAGAGAGAGAGAGAGAGAGAGAGGGAGAGGGAGAGAGAGAGAGAGAGAGAGAGAGAGAGAGGACTTGTTGTGCCGGAGAGACGAGGCTCACCTGAACTTGGCCGCTGCAGCAGAAGAAGCGCAACCCCACACTGATGGTGAGGATGATGATGATGATGATGAAGAGGAGGAGGAGGATGAAGATGAAGAGGAGGAGGAGGAGGGGGGGGTCGATAGCGTGTTTTTCTGTCCTCAGAGCAGCGGCAGACCGGTGACGGATTCTTTACTACGAGAGGTGTGAGCCGACTGCTGCAGAGAGCAGCGAGCAGCCGCCGCTCAGCCCTCTCTCTCTCTCTCTCTCTCTCTCTCACACACACACACACACACACACCTGCAGCAGTCACTTTGACCCGCCTGTGAACTGATGAGTCTCAACGTGTCACATTTTTTTTCCACGATCTGTTCATCCACACTGTCAAAGCTTCTCTGCTGTCTGATTTTCTGTTTTTCATTCTAATGTGAACATTTCTGGGATCAGATGTGACCTTGTGCTCTGTGAGGCGTTGATGCCGTTTATTAGTGTTTTCTGTCAGTCTATGCACCAAGCAATCCATTGTTTTATTGAAAAAAAATCAATAGATTAACTGGTGAACAGAAATATTTATTACCTGAAGAATATCTGTTTTTTTTTTGTTTTTTTTGTAATGTTTCTTTTATGTAAGATTTCCCATGATAGTGCTGTCATTTAAAGGAACACTCCAGATCAGTTCAGTCTGCATAACATTAATAAAGTGCTCATTCTAACTCGGGATGTCTCCATCAAGTTTTTAGGCCTTGATCCTGATCAGAGTCTGTCTGATACTGAACAGCAGAAGATGCAGTGTTGATCTGTGTCTGGTAAAAGTAACAGGTATGAGCACTGGTATGATGGGAATGAAAGATGGACTACGAGGATGTGATTGTTAACCTGATGATCAGAGGAAAGGTACATTGGTGTTGTTGGCTGACACACACGTCTCATTTAAACGAGAGTTTAGTCTCCAACAAGTCTCCAAAAATGACACACTGTTAGCTGAATTTTGTACACTGGTCTTTGCAAATGTGAAGTTTGAATTTGGGCGTATAGATCGGTGTGTATTTTGCCAGCTTGGACTCAACAGTTCAATGACACAGTTCAGTAACTGGATGATTGTTCACTTTCTCACTCTTTTTCTGTCACATGTATGAGCGAAATGCTTGCAGGAGATCAGAGCTACAACATTAGCAGGCTAAAGGTGGATGAGACAGTAATCGATTCTTAAGATCACCTCAGGACATCGCTAGTTTAACTTCATTGTTTTTGGGGTCTTGTCTGATCATACCACAGATTTTTTTTTTTAAAAGTGGTGTGTAAAGGTTTTTCCAAGCACAGACGAGTTGTTGTGCAGATAGTGATGTCATATCAGAAAACACCTCTCTGTATTACGCTCACTGTATTTAGTCTTTTAATTGGGAGGAATCCCAACTTTCTGTGTGTTGTGCAGTTGCATTGCATAAATAGCAAGAATGTCCCTTTAAACAAACGGAGGCACAGCCAGATCTCACTGCACGAGAGCTGCTCGTTTGCAAAGTGGAGTGATGGCGCAGCACCAGAGGAAAACCCTGCAGCTGGGTACGGTCCACACATTAAACCTTCTTTCTTACTTTCATTCAGCACATTCAGTCTGGCTTTGGCCAACATATTAAATCAAAACACAGTCTGGAGTGTAACCAGGAAAAAGGTTCCTAACGTACAGTATATGTGTGAGTCAGTGGCCCTATATCAGCTCCATAAAACATAAACTGTCGACACTATAAAGAAAAAAAACAGGGTGTATGCTGTGTAAACAGGAAATCAGGTCTATAAGTATGCAGGACCTATGGGTGTCATATTGGTTTAATAAAATGAAAGAGGAGTTTTATACTTGGTCCAAACGGGAGAATATGGCCCCTATATGGTCAATTATTAGGAGATAGAAGCAATATACACCGTCCAGTCAATACAGGGGAAACAGGGGTCATACAGTACATGTGCGTCTTATCAAGGAAAAAATAGGGCCACTGTTTCCCCGCAGTGAGGAAGAATGACGTTCATCGCCCACACATATACGGACCCCGGGACGAGGGCCGGCCATAGATTACACAGATCGATACTCGATTAACATTCCTCACAGAAGCCTCTTAATGTCTCTTTCATCCCAATGAGGAGAAGGAAGGGGTGCCACTCTCTTCCCCTGCTCCTCTTCGCTCTTCACCGTCTTCAGCTGAAGGTTATGAGAGCGATTTTCGACGACAGCGGGTCATATCTCATCGCTCAGCCGCCGACAGTTTTATCACTCAAGTCGGGTTCAGACGAGAAGAATCCCCTCCAACGACCTCTGGTTTCAGCCGAGGCTCCGCCATGCAGAAATGACTTTTCACCTGTCGACGATCTCGTCGCTTATTTCCACGGGCTGAAAGATTTATATATTTTGGAGAGCTTCCTTTGGAGGTTAATGTAGCTGGTGCAATAATAAGAAAGTGTATGCAGATTTGATGTGGGTGTCAGGGAAGGAGAGGAGCATCTTAAAAAACTACTGAAGAGGTGAGGAAGATTGCTGTTTGACCTCCACACAAACTCATGCATCACAAACTCACTCAGTTCACAAAAACATCACATTATTCCCCTTCTGTGTGTGTGGAAATCAGCAGTAAGAACATAATGTTGGTGAAGTATTATCTTGGATAGCTTTTAGTTGATGTAAAATCCAGTGTTGATGTATCTATGGTAATGTTTCTGTGGACTGCCACCATGTGATAACATCACAATCTGCATCCATAAAAGACACTGACACATTATGAGCATTAATTATATAAATGTTAGCAAGGGTACATCAAATATACACTTTTTTTTGGTTTCATGTCATTTAAAAAAGTTCCTTCAACTTGTGATCAGGTTTGTGTGGAAAATCTCACAGAAAGAAAAAAATAATTAAAAGAATATTAAATAGAAAAACTTGGAAAGAAATTAAGCAACAGGCTGGAACACCTTCAAAAGCGGTCCTCCTTACAAAATTTATACGGGGGCTGAGGACATCCTGAACAGGTTGAATTGTGGGAGGGAGCCTAAGTACCCAGAGAAAACCCACGCAGGCACAGGAGAACACGCAAACTCCCAGAATCCTCTTGCTGTGAGGTGACTGTGCTCGCCACTGCACCGCCGTGCTGCCTCATACTGAAATACCACTGACAAAGAGCATGCTACTTACTCTGAACAGCAGATGCATTTAAAAGTAAAAGACATCATCTTCTAGACTAATTTCTTCTTCATCATTCTTGCCTAAGAACTAAAAAATGCATTACTGATCCAATTTTGCATTTCAGCAATATAACTTGTAGCCCATTATCACATTAATATTCATTTCTTTGCTAAATGATCCCACAGGCTAGTTAAAGCTGAACATACAACCTCAACCGATGAAAGAAAACAGATTTGACATATTAACCTGAAAGTGGAAAAAATCAATAAAGTACATTACTTTAATATTCCCAATTAGTGATGTCCCATTGTTTAGTGTGACTTTACTGTGACCGCTCGGTGTGTTGTTTTCCAGAGGGTGCTGAGAGTTTGGAGGAGGGAAACGTTTGGCCCAGAGAGCTTTGTGTGCTGTGTGTGGAACTGAAGGGGAGCTGATGGGGTTCAAACAGGCCTGAAGTGGCCTTAATCCATCTGAAGCTGCAGGGGAATGAACGAGTCTGCAGCGGCTTTGAAGTGGCGTTATCGCTCTCTCTTTCCTCGCCTCCTCTCACAGCTAACCCCCAAACTGCCCCTGGAACTGTTTAATTACACTTTATGTTTGTGTGCCCGTGTGTGTGTGTGTGTGTGTGTGTGTGTGTGTGTGTGTGTGTGTGTTGGGAAGAAGAATATTTATGGTTGAGTCATGCAAATGAAGATGAAGGAGGTTCACGGGTGAAATGAGTTGAGAAATGATGGTAGGAACTGCACAGAAAAGATCTGAATAGCAGAGGAGGGGAGACAGGCCGAATGAGAAGGAAAGGACGGGACTCTCAGCGCTCTCTGAAGAGAATTTAAGCCCAGCAGAGGGAACGATGTCGGACGAGGTGAAGAGGAGGAAACGTGAAAGAAAAGTGTCAAGAGTGTGATATAGAGATGATAAAACGAGCTTCAGCCCATTACCTTACTGAAGTCCCCCTATTGCCAAACTGAACCCGTTCACCTCGGCACAGCGGCACCTCCGCAAAGTCACGTATACTCACACACACACACGTTCACACGCTCGTGCATGCTGCCACCCTAAAACGGCGGCTCCACCAAGGAGCTGCTGACATCATCACATCGCCTCTCATTCATGAATATTTGGCCCTTTTGCCCTTGGAGGCGCAATTCAATTTTAAGGCCGAGCTCACGGGACCAAAGCGTTTCACCTTTCTCATCTCTCCGTTACTGCAGGTGAGTGTGCGCACTGCGAAATATTTTCATCTAATTAAGACAGAAAGTCGAAAGTGGAGCCACAAAAACAGTGTTCTTGAAAGTAGTGGGAAAAAAAATCCCAAACCCATTACAGGAAATAATGTAATAGTGATTTATATTGTTGGTGTCTGCGAGTCTGTTGTTAGATTGAGTATTATATAATATCAGGTCGGCCATATGGCCTTTTAACAACTTAACAAGGCAGTGCAGGCACATTTAAAATGGAATGATTTTTATTTTTTTTGATAGTTTTACTGTTTTGGTCCACATTCAGCGCTCTCAAGAAAGAAAAAAATGCTCAAAACTGCAGAGAGGCAAAGTTATATACACGAGCTGTGAGTAAATTTAGAAACTAAAGAGCTAAATTGCCTCTGGATTTAGTGGAGACCAAAAACAAAGCTGGAAGTTCAAATACAAGTGAAAGTCAATTAAATTTTTATTACAGTCAACAGTCAACCCTGTGCTCTACATTTGGCCAGAAGTTTACATCCACATCACACTTTATGTCCTCTCCTGCCATACATCTGTGAAAGAATTGTTTTTCAGAGCTGATCCGTCCCAGAAATCTTCTGCAGACATGTCCAACATTCACTGTGTCACAGAGGGACATCTGACCTGCTGCTGGTCATAAATGTCCCATGTTTTCCATGAGGAAACAAAACTAGAATTTAGAATAAGATGGAAGAGACACTTCATTTCAAATAGACACAAAACTTCCTCACCTGGCAAAATTCACAGAGGTCATCAAGGCATGAAAAAATCAACTCTGTTCCAATTATGACTTCTGCTGGGCTGACGGTGAAGGTTTGAAGTTTTGAAGTTTTTGTATCTGGAAGCAAAAACTAAATGACCGTCTTGAATAGAGCACACATTACAGCAGTGCTTATACAATAAGAGCATATATATACTGTAAGTGTGTGTGTGTGTGTGTGTGTGTGTGTGTGTGTGTGTGTGTGTGTGTGTGTGCCATTGTTAAATGTGACAATAAAGGCTGACACACACTGTGCAAAATATATAAAATTGGAAAATAATCATAATGTCTTGGCAAATGTGCCAGAGTGTGGCTTTAAAATAGATTTTTCCTGAAGCTACCTAGAGGGGGGCTGCTGCAGTCCAAACTGAACGACGTGTTTTACCGATTTGTGTTTAGACACACTGATTCTCAGCAACTGGAGTCCATGTGGGACCAAAACAGACTACTTTCCAGGAGCAGAAAGGTGGGTTGATATGATCCCTTTTCAGTGTGACTCAAATGGGTGAAAATTGTTCAGATTTCCAAAGGATTAAGTCACTGACACAGCTTTGTAGCCTTAGCTTATGAACCACACATTCGGGACAAGTCTCATCACTGGCATCAGTTTACCAGGTTGTGTCTGATACATTTCAGCAAAAAGCCTTTCATCTGAGTCATAGTTTGTACAATCACAGCATTACAGGATATAAGGATTTGTGACTTAGCTAGGTAGCTATTGTTTGTTGCTGTTGTTTGTTGATGCAAATGTGAAACCAGCTGATAATAATGCACAATGGAAAGTCTTTCTATCTGAGATAACCAGAGAAGACACTTGCAGTAAAGGCTGTATCACCAGCTGGGCAGGTCCTTTTTGAGCATTTGCTGTAATAGTGATACTATCATTTTCCTGGGAAGACAGTGTGCTTGCAGACTGTCCCTGTCTTAAAGTTTACTTTCCAGGCCTTCATTAATTCATTTTTGGCTCATATCTTGATATTGCACATTCCTAAATCAATATATTAAATCAAATTAGCACGACACAAATATTGCTGAGTAGAACTCACACACAGACGAAACAAAGTGCACACTGCATAGAGAGCAGGAAGAAAACAAAGCTAACAGGCCCTGCAGTTCATTTCTGCAAGCTGTACTTGTTTCATAAGAGAGATTTTCCTGCTTCCTCCAACTTACCTCTAAAACACTACCAAACGCTGGACATGATCTATGTTTGTGAACTGAATTTTTAAAAAAGCATGTATATTTCTGTCTTCTTCTTCTTCTTCTGCACAAAGTCTAACCCATCATCTAATTCGAAGCATTAGATTACTACATTTTATACACTTCAGTGTGCTCCAACACTTCATGGGGATGTGGATGTGTATTCCTCCAAGGTGGACAAACACAGAGCAGTTCTGCACCTGTGTCCCCCGGTCAGCATGTGATGGCTGCTGCAAAGAGCAGCGGAAAGACGGCAGGAGCTTATTTCCTTAAGTGGTCCCGATTGAAGTGTTGGCATCAGGTGGAGGGACTGTCCTCACAAGGAGGGACGGAAAGAGAGGAAAGACGAGAAGAGAGACATACAAAATGTGTGTGTGTGTGTGTGTGTGTGTGTGTGTGTGTGTGTGTGTGTGTGTGACAGAGCAGGAGAAAGACAGGGAAGCAAATGGCCATTTTCTGACGTCAGCGTCTTTTCTTAGCATCCCCCTGTGCCTCTCTTCCTCCAAGGACATGTACAGGTGCCCAGTGCTGAGGGTGCAAACCCCTCTGTTACCTAACTGCAGGGAGATGCTGCTGGCAGGTGCAGTGACATTTCAGGCATGCGTGCGGCAGAGTGAGCACGTGTGTCCGTGCAGAGCCGAGTTAAAGTCACTTTCATCGCAGTGCACTGTCAGATGAAGCTTTTGTGACTCTATATTTCAGGTAAACTGGGATATGTTGCTCAGATTAGGCCCGGTGGACTCATTTGATTAGATGAGTCCCTGATCCCCCACATCATATTGTTGAGGATGATCATGTAGTATTACATTATAGAGCTGTTTTCTATGTACGAGGGGAAATAATGGCAGTTATGGCAATGTGCATTATTAAATTGCCCCCCTCCCCCCAATTCAGACTCTAGTGGAACATACTCTCGTGAATCAAATTATTGTGAAATTAAACTCTCTCATTTTGCTGCGGAGCCCCTTGTGGACCCCCCCTCTGTGCATGAATGCATGAATGAATTCTGGATTTCTCCACACGCTGAGGCGGTGTACATGAGGGCTGTAGCAGGAGGGACCTCTCCAAAACCAAAAATACAAGAAAAAAAGTTTAAGCAACAGATTAAATGGCAGGTTTATCTGCAAACGTTAGCAGGTCCAGGTAACCACTTTCATTGTGCTGTAACAGGTTGCACCAAAAAGAAAAAAGGTTGCAGCTATCACATTAACTGTGAGGTGTTTCTGCTCTGTGTGGGAGCCTCTGTCCTGCACTGTTGGAGTTAGAGACATTTACACTCCAGAAACCCCAGAGACAGTATTTATCCACAACAGCTTCAAGGGAACATATATGCTAGTCTTCATCTTAAAAATATTTCTCCTGTAAAGTTCAAGGTTAAAGGTACACAAACAATGATGCATTTACATACATTTAAAATCCTGTCTTCCTTTTCCAACTGGTGGCTAATCAGAGCTATGTTAAAATGAAATAAAAGTGCAGCCCCCTTACTCTGACATCTCTCTGTCAGTCACATGTGCATGTGTGTGTATTTTTTATGTGTATGTAAAGCGTAAAACAACATCAGAGTGAAAATGTGAATTTCCCCATTGGTGGCATTAATAAAGGTTCTTTCTTTCTTTCTTTCTTTCTTTCTTTCTTTCTTTCTTTCTTTCTTTCTTTCTTTCTTTCTTTCAAATCAAGTATTAGCGCTGGACTGTACTACAAGGCTGTTTTTTTCCCATGTATATCATATGCATACAAACTGGTGAGGACTTTTTCCTCCTACATGTATGTTTAACCTTTACAGCTGCATATCCTGGGGAGAAGTCAGCATCACACATCAATGTTGAACTCATCTAGCACGACATTGTATGTGCTGGTATCAAGTACATATGGAGGAGCTGCTCAGGTTAGAATAAGTCAGCTGGAAATATTAAAATGTCAGCCATCGCAGCTTTTTTAACCAACTCGTTATAAACTGCGCTGTGCTGAAACAGAGAGTTTGACAGGCAAAGCAACACTAACCATTGGGCTGGAACTCAGCCAGCGTTCGACTGATTCTGTTTATCAGCCCGGTAAATGCGCTCTTTCAGCTCCGATCTAAAAAAAGGACCCGAATCGTCGTCATTTCATATCCTCTGTACCTCCCACATTATCCAGTTCCATCCATCATCGGCCCATGTTTTACGCCGCCATGTATGTGGAGGTGTGTGTGAGGACGAGCTGAAGATGAGGAAGAGGAGCAGAGAAGATGAGGGGAGAGACGAGAGGGAGGAGAGGCTTTGATGAATAACTGCGGTACCGATGCTGACAGCACACTCCAGTAACAGACCCAGTGTGTGTGTGTGTGAGTGTGTGTGTGTGTGTGTGTGTGTGTGTGTGTGTGTGTGTGTGTGTCATTGTCTCTGTCTATCACACATGAATCCTGTGTCTGTCATTACCATTTCTGTTCTGTGTTTGTCAGTGTGGTGCAAAATAACAGGTTCTAAACAAATTTTCCAGATTCATCCTCAAGCTTTTGATGAATGGGATTCTGCCATCATCCTGTCTCTCTCTCTCTCTCTCTCTTTCTCTCTTCCTTTGTCTCTCTTGGCACCAGCACTGTCTGACAATGAGCAACACTTTGAGCAAAAGAGGAATTTTTCTTTCTGTTCACCAAACAGACCTGTTTTCCAATCTGATTCCCCCAAGAAACACGCACACAAACACCACCCAGAAAACACACACACACACACACACCACCCTAACACAAAGACACACACATGCACACACATCGCTACGGTCCTTCTCTCTCTTTTGGCTCCGGGCTGTAACATTATTGCCAGCGTGCTCTCATTAGGGGGGAATGGGGACACATTTACCATCCTTGCTGGATTGAGCCGAGCGAATACGTCGCTTTACTTTCATACTTTCTCTTTGGATTTCATATCAAAGGAACATCCATACGCCGTTATCACCATTGTCGTCTTCTTTGCCAGACTCCTCTCTGAGTCTCCACTCCATTCCTCCTTCTGCACACACAGTTTAATGATCCTGCTGTTCACTAAGCGTTTCCTTCATTAGCATTGCAATACCGGTGCAGCCAGTGGGAAAAGTGTATTGATGTGCAAGTCTTATATATCATATTAAGGTGCAGTTAGTATGATTCTTTCTGCTCAAGAGTACAAACCATTACCGTTATATCTGCAGGGGCTGTGTATTATTGCCAGTAACCCAGCGAATTCTAGCAAAACTCACTTTTCAAAACAATGTTGATAGATATAAAAAAAACAAAAACAAAAAAAAAAACACCTGCACTTGAACACAACCTGCTACACAAACTGCAGCCAAAGGCCAGACCATTGACTCATTTATGCACAGGCCCACTGCGTCTGTATGGAAGGACGCCCCCTATTCAGTGGTTTATATATGCATACAAAGAAGCATTGCAGCAAGACACAGTAAACAAAGTAGCCAGTGCATCTGTTTACGTCGTCTCGTCCTGCTCAGAATACAAATTGAGAGGATGTCTGATGACAAGTTGCATTTGGGACTTCATCTTTTACATTGCTTTGTTTTGCACTGGTGTTGTCAGCCTGTGGTTCTTTGCCCGTGGAAAAAGAGTAGAGGAAAGGCGGGGATGAAAAATAAGCAAAAACGACCCTAAATGGGTGAAATCACTGATTCGCACGACTGAACGTCTGTTCCCAGAGCTCTCCGTCACGACAGCCTCCGCTGCAGATTTACCCAATTGACTGTGTTGATTCGGGCGGGTTTGTCTCGCTCAGTCAGCTAAATGAACACGAGATGATCGACGATGGCCCAGAGCCTTCACTGTTTATGTAAGAAATGTTTGGGTGTTAAAAGTGTGTTGTCCTTTTAACTTTTACTCTTCCTGGTTTCCATCAGGAATCAGTAGAATCAGATTGTCTCCCCAGTGTTAGTTTTGTTTTGAGTTGAATATATTTTTTTACCATTTTTGTTACGATTGACTGACAAGGCAGGATGACCCAAATGCAGGACACGAGGCAGGCAGAGATTTTAAGTTATTTAATTTTAAAAAAGTCTCTCACAAAGAATCTTCAAATCAGACTTGATCCTTGACTTGATGTCTTAAACTGAAGCAAACTAACATTGGAACTTGAATACGTGAACTCACACTTGGTTGGTGAGATCTCAGGACATGAAACATGATGATGATGATGATGAAACAACAACACATGGCCATGATGGGAACGCATCAATCTGGCAACAAGACAAAGGAAGATGCAGACTATATAAGCACATGAGGTAACAGGGAACAGGTGGACACAATCAGGGCGGGGCAAACAATCACACAGGCAGGAAAAACACAATAGCAGGAAGTAAACTGACCTGAGAGTGGATTTCAAAGTAAAACATGACACACTAGAACAAGAAACCAGAAACATCACAGGCATGAAAACTTAACAGACATGACGAGACATAACAGTACAACAAGAAACCAGACATGACAGATAATGGGGACATGACAGAAGGATGGGAAATCACGTGACAGACATGTGAGGGGAAGAGGGAATACAAAATAAAACATGACGTGAGCAGAGCTGTGGATAACTCAAAGACAAGAGACAAGAACTAACACAAGACACAGGGCATTACTGACAAGGAGAAGACAATGACACAAGAACCCTTCTAAACACACCGAACAAGAAGACTGTACAAGAAACATGAGGCAGAAACAGAAGCACGACAGACATGAAAACCAGACGTGACAAGACATAACCTAACATGGAAAACACAAGGAACACGAGACAAGAAAACACAAGACCAAAAAACAGGACAATTTTGTCAGATATGAGCAAGAAGAAGGTGCTTATTTCTCCTTTACGCTACTTTAAACCTTTTGCAGATTACAGTTTTGAACAAATCAAATAATGATCTTATAAAGTTCATGATAACAACTAATAACTTCACTTTCATTTGAGTAACACATTGTACATTGTAACATTTGTACATTGTGGTGTTTCATCGTGTACTTCAGTGAATGATCTGAACACTTCCTTTATGATATATTACAATCTGAAAGTTAACTGAGATTACATCAACCAATTCCAGAAAATCACATCTGATATGAATAAGAGAGATGAATATGATATGAATGCACAATGTATTTCAAAATTGAGATGTAATTAAAATGTCACACACACAAAAACAAAATCTAATAAAAAATGTGTTATGGTCAGTGCTAACTTTGACCACTTTGTTTTGCAGGACAACTTTATCTTCATGATTGCAAAACAGTAATTTTGTTTACCCTGCTCAACAGCAGAAAATAACTGATCGTGGATATCCAGTAGAGGAAGGACAGGAGTGTGTGTGATTGTGATTGATGAGAGAGGAATACAAAGCAGAGAGGACGCGAGAGAAAAGTTGGTGTGGTAGAGAGTGAGCGTGAACACACGTGTGCTCAGCCTGAACAGCTGAGGAGACCACCTGGAGGCACCCCCCCCCCCCCCCCAAGAGGCAGCAAAGCCAGACCTGCTAAGCCAAATCTGATTTTTAATAGAAGATCAAAACCGAGTGTGACCCCAGCTCGCACTGTGCTGCACATACTGTGCACTGATGGCGGCCGTCCAGAGCTGGAGGTCAGCTGTTATGTAATACTCTTTTTCTTTCCTTTTTTTTTTTTTCTTTGCTCGTGTACACGCTGTCTCTATATTTGGCAGCAAGGCATCAGAAAGGTAACAGCTCTGGGACTCCAGCTGGAGCCATTACTTATTCACAACAATGTCTTTGTGAGTGGGAGGACTGGGTGTGTGTGCTGCCACAAGTCACCTGCTCGCACGCATACATGCACAAAGTGTCCTTCCTTTCCATATTCTCATTTTCTCTCTCTCTCTCTCTGGCTCTCAGTGCATTTCATCTCTCTCTCTCAGTTTTCCCTAAAGTCGTTAAGGAGAGTAGAGGACTTATTGTTTCCTGTCAGAAAATAACTCTTAATCTTTCAGCCAGCAGGGGGCGAGGTAGGAAGGGCACTGATGGCCTGCAGGAAAAGCAAATAGGTTGTTTTCCTCCAGTGGGCACCGAAATGGCACTGTGAACCTTATCGGACATGTTTTAAGTAAAATTAATTGTGTTTTAGCATGATTTCTTCTTCTTATTATTATTATTATTATTACTATTACGTAATAGCAGAAGAAGTACTTAAATTCTTTATTTTACAGTGTAAAAGTACCAACAAATCAGTAAACAAAATACTGATCAATCAGTCAATCCTACTCAAGTTAAAGTATTAGTAAAAGTATATTCTGTATGAAAAGAGTCTCTGCAACTATGAATTAGTATTTCTGACATTCCTAGATTGTTAATGATTCATCAGGAATAATAAGGAATAAATATAATTAATGTAGATCTGCAGACCAGTCTTTTGTGGCTCGTATATAGAGTTGTTTCTATAGCGTTCAGCTGGAAGAGCAGCCTTGAACTGCCTCTGGATGCTCTGTAGGAACCACATCACCCAGCACGAGTGGGATCTCCCAGGAAAAGGCTGGCAATACAAACCTGCCAGCATCAGAGGCGACACAACTGATAGCTGGATGACTTGGAAATAATTCATCAAAAGCATCTACATAATCCGTCGGTGAATCACGGCCTGTTTAGTCATGCTTTGGAATTAAACTGAGAAACGCATTCAGACTTTAACAAGGACAAATACAGGTGTTGTTACTGATATGCAAATGAGCACCTTTAATACACGCAATAATGAAAATACTGGTAAGAAAAAAGTCATAATACCATTGTTTGTACTTATGCCTATAATCAGCATATAAAATTACATCCTGGTAAGAAGAAAAGGTCATATTTCCTATTTATTTGCTTAATATCTGAGTCAAAGCTGTAATGCTCATTCATCTACCAGCATTGTTTAAAGGTAAAAAACCATAAATTAACATGCAGTCCTACTGGAAATTTCCCTCCTCTCATGCTTAGGTTCAGATGGTCTTTTCTTCGTCAAACAGCCGGCGAGTGAAAGGTGACACCAAGGCAGATTGCCCGCCACATGCGCTTCATCAAAAGGAGTTCACAGTCTGACTTTTACCAAATGATGACAGAGTAGCTTTTTGAAGTGCCGAGGCTGAGCGGAGTGACGGCTCCGAATAGCGCTCATCAGATATGATTGTGTGAAATGTGGTGAAATGAGGCTTAATTGCAGCGCGGCTAATGTTTGGTAATGAAGCCAGCAGTACCTGAATGTGTTTTACAGGAGTGCAGAGGAGAGCTGAACGGAGCCTTTGTGCACATGTGACAAAGACAGAAATGGCATCTAATCAGTGCTCATTTTCATTCTGAAGAAATGTGACTGGATGGATCTTTTTGACAGGTGGTGAGTAATTCATTTGTTTTATTTCACAAATGTAATACTCACAGCACTTTGATATCACTTAATTTGTCAAAATACAAGTTTAGACTTAGATCAGACTTTAATTACAGGTAGACTTTAATCAGACCCCTGATGGAGGCATATACTCTTTTCTTTTTGGTTAATCATCACCACCGGTTACTGCTGAGGGTTGCATTCAGCCGCAATAGAGCTGACGTGATTTGGCAGTCCAGCGTTCCCACTATTTCTCTGGCTGACGCTAATGGCTGCCAACTGACTTTTGGCAAAGTTACTTTCCGATTTGCACCTTATTAACTCAACTCGCTAATGAGCATGTGTGCTGAGCCAATATTCAATTAAAGTCATAATCGGCCTCAACAGTAATGACTGAAAATGACAATAGCGAGTCTGAATGACAATTAAACACTGTCATTAAACATACATTATGGAACAGAGAGAGAGAGAGGCTGGAGAACAGCTTATATCTAATGGTGATTGAGCTGGTGTCAACTGGAATCCATTACTAGTCCCATTAAAGGCCGTCTATTGAATTGCTTATTGGAAGAGGGAGAAAACAGATCAGTTGCTTCAACAGCTATAGCTTGTGAAAAGAAGGAGAGGACTGACTTATGGCGTGAACCAAGTTAAGGAGGGAACTTTTGCCTCGCCACAATAAGGTGTTATGGGAGTAGTCTTATTGTGGAAATAGCGATGGGATTTTATATGTGCTTTCAAACACTCATAAAAATAGTCTGCTTTGAGGAACAGTACAGGAGAGGAGGCTTAGTCAATCACACAATCATTGCTACAGTAAAGAATCACACACACGGAAACACACACATCTGTTTGTTTTTGTCACTTTGGAGGACACATCGTTCACTCGGAAGGACCCCCGATTCACTTTGCTGACCTTGACCAAAAACAAGACTTAACCTTCAAATTAAATCACTGGCCTTGTAAGGATCAGCTTATATTTGGCAAATAGATGTTAAATCCCTGCAAAGTGGCTGTGTCGACATGATTTTTTTCCCCCCTTGAAATGTGATTAAGACAAGCGCGCACACAAGGACACGTTTCTATACTTGTCCTAAGAGAGACTCAACTTAAAGAGTAACTTAACACCAAAACATTTTTTCTGTGTATATTATATGTACAGTGACTTTATTACACTATCTATTGATCCTGCTCCCATTCTGCAGTGTTCATTGCCACAGTAGCTATTTGCTTACCCCATAGAAAAATCAATGTCATTACCTGACGTTCCCTCCCTCCCCTGAATTACAAGTCGACTTACACTGCTGGTATTGACAATAACTGACAGTTTTGATATAACTATGGCTCTGTGGTTTCTAGATGGCTGCTAAATGTATGTTGTCATTAATACAGCTGAAATGTGTGGACACTCAGGATCTCAGTTTCTTTAAAGCTGCAATAATTGTTTCTTTCAGGCTTGTTGGGGGCAGCGGTGCAAGCTGAAAACACAGCATCTAGCATATCATCATCATCATATAATAATGTTGCCTTCATCCTCAGAAAGCCGTCTGAAGAGGCGAGGATTAAACTAAATGCACTTTATTGTTTCTTTCTCTTTGTTTCCAGTTCATGGACTCTTTAGTGGTCATTTCGCACAATTCGCCAATCCCCTACATAGCTACACACCCACACACTCATTTTCACACACACACACACAGTTAGCAAAGGCTTCACCCGTGTTATTGCCTTCTCTGTTAGCAGTTCATCCTCCTATTGAACGTATAGCCGACAGAAGTGCAGGAGACAAACTGTGATTTAGTAGCAGTGTAAACCAGAAAGCTGAGGCTCGCAGCTCTGCTTTATCAGCGGTGCTCCATCTTGCCATGGGGGACACGAGAACTCATTTAGGGTGTTGCCAGAGATGGTCTCGCACCAGCTGATAGTGCGGTTGAATTACGATCGTGCCGCCACTCTTTTATTTCTCTCTTACTCTGCCCGTGCGTTTGCGTCGGCCCCTGAAGGCGGCAGGTGGAGGCAGGGTGCTCTGTGACTGACGGCCATTTTGAATGCTCCCTGTCTGCGTGGCACCTGCAATTATACCAGCATGTGCAGATGTGCGTTTCATGAAGCACACACACACGAAGAAACACACACACACAGACAGTGGCAGTAATGAGAAACATAAGCTTGAGCCTGTCCCCAAGAGTTCTTCAGAGTTTAACACGATAAATGATAATTAGCAGAGTATCTAATTTTGACACATAGAGAGTATCGCTCGTGTGTGTGTGTGTGTATCAGAGTGTGTCTGTGTGTCTGTGTGACGCCTCATATTGTGCTCCAGATGGCTCAGGGGTCACCATGGAGACGGGTGACATATAATCCGGATGTGGTGGGTGTTTTTGGCTTCCTGGGACGTTGAGGAAGGGTGGAGGAGTGTGTGCGTGTGTGTGATGGTTAGTTATGTAGTGCGATATAATGGAGCATTTAATATGTGTTGCTACTTTTATCTTAAAGTTGATGTAGCAGGTGAAGCTCAAGCCAGCTCCTGAAACCTTCATATTTGCTGTTTGCTGTGTAGTTTCTCTTCCTTGGATCAAACCTCTGATATTTTAAGTTTACTTTTGATAATATACAAAGGAAGTAAGTATTCACAAAAAAGAAAACTGATCAACAGAAAGAGTGGGAGACACGTCACAGAGTTTCACACTGTTTGGCTGTCAGGTGATCTCTGCCCTCCTGCATCCTCTCTCCTTGTGCTAATTACAAACAGCAGGAATTGTTGTGCTGGCAGAAACCTCTTTACAATGTCAGAGAGGACACACACTCCTGATCATATCCTCTGTGCTGCTGAAAATTTACATCTGGCTGTTGCAACTTGAATTACTGTAGTAATGTGTGTCAGAATCAAGTATTTAGCAGGTGATTTCATTTCTGTCCAAAGCAAATGAACCCAAACTCAAAAATGAATACTTGACTCATGTATCCTATCTGGTCTGGTTGAACAGGTGAAGCATCTTTTGCATGAAAGGTATTCATACCTCTTCAAATGGTGGTAAATAAACAAAACAAAAACAGGGTGTCTGTATTTAAAGAAATACATACATTTACATATACATACATTGAAATAAATACATACTAAATAATACTGATCGGCCAACCCAGTGCTGATGTTGTGTGATTGTGACTGACCCTGCAAGTTTTTTCACTCAAGCTCTCCACATGCATGGATCAGTGAAGAGATCTCCTTCACATAAGTGACTGGACGTTCATTATTTCACTCGGCACTGTTGTCTCTCTGAATGTGACATTAATAAGGAAATGTTTTTACACCAACCACTGAGAAAATAAAACACGATACAGGACATCTGCTTTGAGTGACAGATCCATGAGAAAAAGGATGGACTAATTCTGATCCTACATATCATATGTGGGCCAGTCCAGACATGTTTAAGTTGGTATCAGCTGAAATAAAGCTGAAATCCGTCTATACTCTAAGTCCCAGGTTAGTAAAATACACATCATCCCTAAACTCTGACAGTAACATAACTTAAAACTTCAGCTTTGTGCACTTGGATGATAACACCATGATGCAAACGTCAGTGGATGGAGCGCTTATTTAGTCCCGTTAACTCCAACAGAGTGATATGTCCTCTCTTGAATAGATAATATACATTTGAGTGTCCCTCTCCACTTAAACTTTAATTCAAATCATATAAATTATTTAAGACTTCAGTATGTGGATTAAGCAACTCATAAATAAAAGGCTGAGCTGTTATTTCAGTGTGACAGATACATATTCAACCGACACTTAAGTAAAGTATTAGACATAATATCACCAAATACCAAAAGGTTAAAGGAGACAGATGGGGATGAGGGATGAAAAACCTCACTGGGACATAAGTGAATTACAGGTATTTGCTGTGGTCCTTTGTGTTGGCACCCACAGAGGAACGAGTGGTCTCTTTGTTCATGCAGTGGTAACGTTGGTCTGCACATGACCTCACACCAAATTATATCTTGATATTTTTTACATTGTGCTCTCTGTGGAGAAACATCATGCCCCCCACCAACAGCACAGCTTGTTTAGAGCAGACAGTCAAGGGCGTCTTAAAAACGGCACGTCATACTAGCTGCTAGATTATTTGAATGATAAGTTCTAGTCTTTAAACCGAAGATTGCCCTTGAGTGGCAGAGAGACACATTTCACAGGCATCTCAATCAAAAATGCTGTAACTTTACTTCATCCACAAGGTCGAGGTAACATCTTTGTCTCTAGGTTAATATTAGCAATTA
>JBAJHX010000040.1:4572473-4586339 GCA_037176925.1 Amniataba percoides | reverse complement strand
GATTGTAAAGCCCTCTGAGGCAAACAATGTTTGTGATTTTGGGCTTTAAATAAATAAAATTTGAATTTTTGAATTTTGGTGGAAGAAATATCTAATCTTTTATTTAAGTAAAAATACCACACATACAATGTTACAGTACACTGCAAGTAAAATACCTATGTTCAGCAAAATGTATGTAAAAGTGTGCATTATCTGCTAAACAGGTTTCATAAGTAAATTTAGCTGATAATGCAAAAGTACTAATTCTGCAGTAAAATGTGTTGTACTACAATGTGTTGCTGCTGTAGATGTTTCACCATGAGCTCATTTGAACTGCTTCATATACTGTTGCTTACATTAGTGTACAGCAGTGCATAATGGCATCTGTAAAAAGCCAACCTGTTTTCTGCTTTCTGACGCATTTGTTTCCAGCTGATCCAAGAGGAGTTTGAATAGTTTATTTAGTTAAAGAACTGGGAAGGTTTTCTCTGCTTGTAAAAGAACACTTAATCTTAATCAAAACATTCAAATTCAAAATCATTACATGTGGAGCTAAATGTTTTTCACTCGGCCGCAAGGATAAGAAATGAAAAGTAACTAAAGCTGGCTGGATTAAAAGTACAATATTTGCATTTGAGATGTGGTAGAGGGGAAATATAAATGACCTTAAATTTGTACTTGAGTACTGTACTTGTGCTTAGTTACATTCGACCACTGCTGTGTTTGTACTGTAATGTTACACGAATGAAGTCGTCATCACAGCACAGTATTTTTACACAGTATGTCCGTCTGGTCTGAACACACGTCTGTGCAGGACAGGAGCTGAACATCTGAACTGAATCTGATCCAGTTCACCTCAACATCTGGGACTGAGAGGTTCACTATTTGATTGCTATTAGTGGTTTAGGAAGTCCTAAAGTGATTATTTAAAACTGGCCTGTTCATCTTGTTCGTAGTGTGAACAGAGCTTGAATTTTAATTTCCATGCACTATCAGGTGGTGAAATGAAGCATGCGGCCTTCTGCTCAAGGGTCATTCACACTATTATGTAAGCAAACTAAAGGTGACAGGCTGTTTGCAGCCATTACAAGCACTGTACCAGCCCCAGTCATTATAATTCTTTGTTTCACATCTATATCAGTATATTTTTTCAGAGCACATTCTCAGAAGACATAGAAAGTCAGTATTTTGCTCACTCATTGTTCCTTCTCCCCATTTGATCTGTGTTTTCTGGAGTAACCACACTGATCTGGCACAGTAGATGCATACCTCAGACTGCACTGGCCTGTCGCTGTAATATCTGTACGTGAGCACATGGTGAATTTCAGCGTGAGACCTTTAACTCCGGGGTGATATCAGCCATTCATCCAGTGAGTTACAGCTGACAGCTTCCAGCTACGGACGGTCTCCATCTCAAGGCTGAAGGGCACTAAACAGATGGACAGAGCTGTCTCCAAGGAGAGCTGGCCATATAGCTTGGGGTGTCATTTTTTAAATGATTAACTAACTTGGAGCTCCCTCTAGTGCTCACTTGCCAGTCTGCTCTATTTCGACTGTCACAGTGCTTTTATAAACCTTTTTTTTTAAAAAAAGTAGTTTCTCTTGTACTGAGAAGAATCATTTAGCTGTTATCAGTCAGTGAATTTACTTTTTCAGGCTGGTCCGCTTTGAAACAATGGTAGAAAAAAACGTGTCAACGCTTTGTGTCATTCCTATAAAAAAGCATATATAACATTATGTTATTATTATGTCATTTTATACATATATGAATACTAAAGCTGTCATAATGGACTTTTTAGGCCACAACAGACTGGAAACAAAATATTGTTTCATAACAGCCTCATAAAACTGATGACATGTTAGCAAACAGTTGTCCACTTTAAAGTCCAGCAGACAAGAAGCTGACATTTATGCAGTGCATAAATAAAATATTCAATTTTTCAAGGGGAAAAAATCAAGGGAAATATCTGCTTATTTAGCTGCTAAATGCTGCACTGTTCCACCAGCTATTTCCTAAGCTTGTCTGACTGCCCTTTGGTGATGAAGAGGGGCAGTGTGTTTATCTGAAACTGTGTAAAACAACACTGATGGGAGCCGGTGAGCGAGAACAAAAGTGGGCTGTAAAAAAGCAAAACAATTAGCTGAAAGATGCCAAAATGCTCCCGAGTGAGCTTGAAGAGTAACATCATACAGGCCTTTTTGTCACTGAGTGTCACTTTCACTGCACACGTAATCATCCTGTTCCATCCATCATAGATGTAGAAAGTATTATAATATAATATAACAGCTTTAAACTCATATGTGAGATCATTTAATGAGATCATTTGTGGAGACTAAACTGTATTCTGCTGGGCTTTTCCCCTAAGCTGGTTTGGTTAAAATTCTGCTCCACTTCATTTCTATTGAAAAGGGCATAAAAGAACATCATTTTTAATTTGACATATCTGCATCCGAGAACGCTCCGTCAAACAGAGCTTGATTGGAAAAGACAGGAGAAAGAATATAATTAAACATCTGATACAAGTCTCTGCGTAGAGTGCGTGTGAGAGACAGACGGACAGAGGGAGACTCTTGCGGGTGTTAACAGTGATATCTCAACTCAATGGAGTGAAACGGATGTGTACTCTGAATCATCTGCTCCAATGTGGGCATGGAAATCTGCCAATCCTCCCAATGACCGACGCTGGTCCAGCATGCTCAATTGAGTGTTTGGTTGTCTGCCTGAATGTGGATGAGCGAGTGTGTGTGAGTGTGTGTATGTGTACCCCAGCTGGATGCAGAGATAACGACATAAATTAAGGTGTTCTGTGTCATCTGTCCATTATCTGTTCATATATTTCATCACTACATGCATCTCTGTGTTGCATCATTTTAATCTTTAATATTTGTATTTAATCTTTAAAATTTGGTACCTTTTCTGATGCACACTCATTATATTAATTAGACACCAGATGGCGATGTTGCCTTCAACATCCACCACCATTCCCAATCCACACTCCCCTCCTTTTTTTTCCTCCTCTTCCTCCTCCTCCTCCTCCAGCCTGGTGGATCCGGCGCGACAGTCGGATCCTCTCGCCATGCCGGTCACGCCCCACACAGATATCAGCCTCTTTCTCCAGCATCATCTCCCACGAACACTGACACACACAAATGCTGCACGTGCACACGCACACACACGGTCTATCACACACAGACACCTCAAAGGTTGAGCTCTGTCCTGCATTTTAACCCCCAAATTCAATTCTTACCCAAGTCCCACACCAAGCTGCAGCTCTCCAGTAGAGCTTTCTTTTTCCAATGAAGTTAAAAGCCTGCCATCATATCGCATGGTTTCCAAGCCAAATGGTAAAACCATCAGCCCACTCAGTCCTATTTTTAACCATTATTACAGTCATCAGCATGTGAAAGGCTGGATGGCAGAAACACAGAGCTCAGGTGGAAAATAGACTGATTCACTGCAATTGATCAGCCAATTGATGCCAAACTGAAAATTAGTAAAAATGCCGTACATGCTGATCGGGTTTGGTGGCTGTCTGCGCACACAAAACACAAAAATTTGTACGCATGCCTTTTGATGGATTTTACACTCATTTTACACGGATTTTACACAAATTTAGCATTTAGCAAATGCAGAAACAATAAATCAATACACAACATGAAGAAAATTTGGATTTTCCAACTGGAAAAATCTGTGAAATTCATCTCAGTTGTCCCTAAATTGCAGCACAACAGGATGGCGATGGTAGGAGCTTGTGATGAGGACAAGAGCCTCACGCCGGTGGCAAGACTACACGTAAAGGCTGCCCTTATTTCAAACTGGCTGTATGTTGGATTGTACCACGTACTCTACTATTTCACCAAAGGAAACAAGGGTGTGTAGTGTGCCACGGTGTTAAAGCCTGGAAGCATTTGGGAGCACAAACTGGGAACATTCATAGCTGTGGCTTTACAGTAGTACTGTATCAATAAAATGCCCACTATGCCAACAACAGCTTGGTTATTTATTGACAAAAATACCATTACACACTCACACACACACATACAAACGCAGTAATGCACACATGCACACATTAAAGCACCATCTCCCTACGTGTGGGAGACAGAGAGACCATCACCATGGAAACAAACGTCATGTAGCCTAGTCTCCCACCATCCACCGCCACCCCCTCCCCAATATGAACTCACCCCCACTTCTCCCTCTCTGTTGCTGCCTGTCTACATGCTTCTCCATTTCTCCTCCTCTGCTTTCTCATTCCCAACATCATCCATCTTCCCAAAATGCCACCACCCTCTCTGCCCATCTGCCTCCACTGTTTTACATCAAATTTCATGAAATCCGTCCATCTACTTGACTATTTTTTGAAGACATCTCTCTCTTAATGTGCCATATTTTATATTTGTCCATAAGAGGATACCCCATTTCATGTGTGTATGTGTGTGTGTGTGTGTGTGTGTGTGAGAGAGAGAGCGAGAGGGGGAGAGACAGAAAGTGAGAGTTAAAAATCCAAGAGAGAGGGGGAGCGTATGGGGGATGGGTTGCCAAGACAGACTAGCGTGATATGAATTACTTAAATATTACACATTCACTACCTCTCTCCCTCTCTCCACCTTTATCTTTGTTTACTGATTAATATAATATATTCTATTTATATTTAGATAACCGTAGCGTGCAGGTTTGAAAATGTATAGAACATACTGTAATGTATGAAGCATAGTAATGCTTTTTTCTCCCCCGTGGCCATGGCATGCTGGGAGATGTAGTCTCTTGCCCACTACTGTATATATTTCCTCCAAAGAGAGATGACTATATGTGTCTCAGCTGGTTATTATGTCTCCACAGAGCTCCTCTCTGTCAGCCTTTATTTTGTATGCATGGATTCATAATGTCTTTTACCACCAGCCTGACTGTGTAACACTGGACCAAAGATGGACCAGGGACTTCATGAGTGTCTCACTTTAGTTTCAGAGGTCAAAGTTATGATCTCAAAGATTTTCATTTGGTTCCTTTTCAAGGCACCGATCACTTGCTCATGCACACTGCTTATCACCTGTTTATCACCTGTGATAAGCAGTGATTGCAAGTGTGTTTGTGGACCTCGCTTCACTTTTGATTGTCTGCCATGGTAACGATTTACTCACAACATTTGCAGAGATGAATAATAAAAGTATGCCATTTCATAAACAAGTGACCTGAAGAGCGAGTCTACAGTGTTTACAGCCTTGAAGAAACCTTCCTGAGAAAGTTGCCACGTAGGTCGTAAAGGCCTTCATCGTTGGCCCATTGGCTTAGTCACCACTGTTGTATCATTTGACTTATTCAAATGAATCTCTTCAAGAATATGTCATTAAGGATCACATATGTTTCTGGACACCAGTATTCAGTATAATCCTGACTGGAGAATGAGAACCATTTTCTCACCTCCTCTTAGACCGAACAGAAAAACTCTCTTCTTCTGAGATTGGATCAGATGTGCCGTGTCTTGCTCTATCGTTAACAAACCTGTGGTTGTTACATGTCCTAGGTAAAGGGAATTCTTTCCATGAGCTCTACAACCATGTTGAAAGAGGCCAAGTCCATGCAATAACGCGAGCACACATTACTTTAACAGTTCCACTAGTATGAATACTAATGATATATCTAACAAGGACCAGACATTATAATAGTTTAACTCTGGAAAAGTCCATAAACAATCTATTCAAATTCACATTTGGACTGCAAATAAATCTCTCTGCACATCTGTGCAGATAATTTAATTGTTCTGGTGATTAAGCTGAGTAAGTTGAAGCTGGGTGGATAGAAACTGTATTGTGTCACCACACTCCATGCAATAATGAAAATCCTAAAGGCCTAAACAGATGATGGGATGTCACTAGTTCTCACTCTGCAGACGCCCACACAGTCGTGAGAAGACGACTTTCGGTGAAAGCAGTAAAATAGGTGTTAACAGGAGGTGATAGTGGTTTATTGTGTTTCTGCTAAGATGAGATACAGATGGGGTTATGTATTGTTGGCATGTCACAGATGTATATTGATAGCTCCAGTGAAGTTTACCCAGATAGGTATGAAGCGGTTAATATGGTAACCTGTGCATGTGTTATTTTATGACGCACAGCCTGACATTTACTTTGGTTTTTATTTGCATGGCAGCACATCATTTAGATAAACTCTCCTCTAACTAATCATAACTGCTGTCATAGCATCTGTACGACGTACCCTAAAACATTACTTCCTGTGCACTGATGGCTTGATGCATTTTTCTGGAAAAGTTTGCAATGAGAGGAGGAGTATTTGAATGAGAACTGAAATAAAAAAGACCCCTGTTGTTATGATTTAGTCATTTCCAGATGGAACATCTTAAACACACCAAAATATCCATCGAAATGTTAAAAAAAATCACACAATTAGTTGATACAATGATAGAGTCGAATGTCATTACTCCTGTAATGTAATACGTTCTTAGACAAACTGGGATATTCTGGTAATTTTAGACTGCCAACATGCTAATGACACCCATCTGCTGCGCCAAAATGTTTGTACAAAAATAATGAAATGATCAAACTGGTATTTGTGTCAGTGTAAAAGCCTCTGAAATATCACTGAATGTCTCTGCTGTAAACTGGTGAAACTGTCGCGTGCTGGCAGGTTTCACTGCAAACTGACACCTCTCGAGTTGTTAAGCTTGATACTGAGCTTTAAATCATCCTCACCTTAACTAAAGGTGATAAAGGTTAACCAGGTGATATTTTTTAACCATTTCCCATTATTTTCCATTATTACCATTTCTACTCTCCCTATAGAAACTCTCTCTGCAGTATTATACCACCTGGTAGTGTTTTATCAGCTGCTCAGGAGTGAAGACGTTTAGATAAAACCGCCACCAAACACAACTTTAGGCATCTTATGTACCACAAGGGAGTGGCCTCCTCTCCGCTCTCTGACCCGTTCATCTTAACGCTCGGGTCCAAGCGTCCTGATCCATCACTGCTCACGGTAAAGGCCATCGCTACCCTCCGGCACTCCCCTTTCATCTGCGTTTTCACCTCCTCTCTCTCTCTCCATCACACTCCGCCATGCTTTCATCTCCCCTCCTCCCCTCCCTGAAGGTTGGAGGGAAGCAGGCAGGGGCAGGTGGAGATGGAGGGGTAAAGAGACGGCGTCCTGGTGCTCCATAGCCGTTCATGCCCTCATCACACAGCCCAAATCACACTTACTGATCTTTATCTTTTATTTCTCCACCATCGTGCCCACAAGTTCAAGTAAAAAGAAAAGTTATCACAAGACGCCGTAACTCGCTGTACACCGCCTTGTTAAGCGATGTTAGCTCAATAGATGTGCGAACGCGGCCGGGAGGGCTGTAAATCTCCAGGTTCGTGCGAAGGTAATCAATGCGATACATAGAGCCCCTCAGTCATGGGCTGAGATCTTCACTGCTTGTACACGGGAGCCTTTCCTGGGCTCGCTGAATTCGATTAGCTCATTGGGAATGTGTGACAGGCCACCAGAGGAAAAACACAACTGATCCTGAGATTGATTAGCTCTGTCTGGACAGTGTAGCCACAAGACTAATAGTCTGTCATCCGTTAGCGAGGTCTTTTACCTCGCTAACTTACCGTCCCCTCTTCCACACAGGTGACACGTTCAATGTCTTTTTTCTCTCTTTTCCCACGATATTTTACACCTCACTTTTGTCAGGCCTTCCTTTATAGATAGAGGTTCTACTTTATTTTGATTTATTGGCTTGACATGCTTCTTTACCTTTAATAATAATTAAAGTATTGCAAAGTATTGCTCATGACAAACCCACAGGAAATGATCAATTCTCAGTTTGTTCAGCATCACTGAGCTCATTGCATTGGTTTTAGAGCCTGAAACGTTCCTGTTCGAACTTTTCCTCGCTATGCAGACAATCCAACTGCACACTACATGCACCAAGCACCAAACAGAGCATAAGATTAGCAGCTAGCTAGCAAACACCGCATTTAGCTAGCTCATATTTCCCTCAGAAAACAAAAGCAACGCTAAAACTAGGGAAGGACCAAAAAAATTGTGTAAACTATTTGCCAACAACATCCATCATAATAATCCTGGGAGGCGATCATAAGTCAGTGTTGTGTTTACAGCTAATTGCACTGCTACCAAGTGGCTTGAGAATCAATGAGGTGATGCTGCTTTAATGTTAAAATATCACGTTGGCTAACCGCATCAGTCACCTCTGATGGAATTTCCCCTTTTCACCACAGGCAGTCAGTGTATTTTTTTACCATTTTACATCGCCACCTATTTGTCTCTGTTATTTTTGGCACATATCCGAGAACCATGTCATATCATTTTAATGGCTATGACTTCTTAGAAATGGACGGTGAACAGCGATTCCTCCAAAAGTACCTTTAAATAATCACTTACAAGACATTAAAACTCTTATATCAAATCAACATCACATGACCACTTACAATTACTTACTATTTTTCACTGGCTGATGTATTAATGTGAAAGACAAATAGGCTATAATGAAATTATCCTGATCTAAAGACACCAAACAAATGCATAAAAACTGCTGAAATTTACATATGTGAAGACTGACCTATAAGTCATTCTAACTTTGCTCATCACCTTTGACATCAGGCTTCAGTAATCCAATATACTTCTAGGGGTGTTCCCACCAACTTATTTCCCATATTGATCTGCTGCTCTGCTGACTTGTTGATTGCCAGCAGCCCATCGCGAGGCCGGTCACATGACTGGAGGAATTTGAGATCCAAGTATCTGGCAGTCTGAAACGTGACGCAATGTGCATTTCAGGCCAATCTGGGTCAGTGAAAGAACAAATGTGCATCTTTGTACATGTGTATATATGTTTGTGTGTGAGTGTGTGTGTGTGCATGTGTGTGTGTATGTGGGAGCCATCTGTCCTGACAAGATTACTGGAGTCAGACAAGAAGTCTGACTGGACCAGATTAGAGTATGATTATAGGGCAGGAGAAAGAGAAAGAAAGAGAGAGAGAGGAGGAGGACGCTGAAGAGGAGCAGGGAAAAGAGAAACAAATGATGGAGGGAGTGAAGAAGGAGTATAAGGCAGCAGCAGATATAGTCGCTTAATTTTGGCTGAATGATACAAAATCTTTCAAATGAGGAAGATTTTAAGCACAACATGGAAATAACACGTGATTAACTGACTACTGCCATCTGATATGTGAGAACTGATGTGCATAAACACACGTTTTTCCAGCATCCTGACTGCAGCCACAGGTTTAACATGGACTCTCGCCTGTTTTCCACCGTAGCTCCTCTACATGTTCATGTCTGTGCCTGCGTCTGGATCTCTGTGTTCATACATGTGTTTATTATGCAGGTGAGATCGAACGTTGACAGAACCCAGGAGACGAACGCTTCGACTGAAAGCTGATTGCATCGCCATGGCAACTGGGTCCTACTTTCTCTTTCTCCCCTCATCCCCTGTCTACGTAGGTTTGAGTGGCGGTTGGTTTGATATGAGTCGCTACAAAGGAGAGCCTCCCATCTCTCACACACACACACACATACACAAACATACATGCACATGCACACTCTGATATACGACTCACTCTCACATTGCCACACAGGTTCACCCATAAAACGAGACCTTTACACTGAGATGTTACACCGCATTTGTGCGTGTGTGTGTGTGCGTCTGCTCCGCCCAACTAATATGTAGAAAATATGAAATTCCTGTTTCATAGTTGTTGCTTTTCATCTCCGACACACATCCATTCATCCACTCACTCCGTAATTATAAGCCACTACAGCTCTCCCACTTACTGTATTACTGTCATTCAGACCCTTCACTACACATGCACACACACTCACACACACACTCATGTAGCCATAAAAAAACACATATATAATCATCAGCATTCATCCACTCTCTTCTCCCCAGACGAGTGACAGGCTGGCGAAGAGTTCCCCAAGCTGTTGCCTTGGTAACCCTGAAGAATATTCCTCGGTGGCCATGACAACCAGTGATGCGCATCCGGTGTGGTTGGTGGATTTTTATTTAGACGCCTTGCAGGGGGCATGTGTGTCGGCATTTGTACGTGTATAAACGTGCGTGTGAGTGTGTGTAGATTAGTGGCCGAATGCAACAGTTGTCATAGTGTGCGCCTGTGAGAGCATTTGCATGTGTTTGCGTATGGTGTGCTTGTTAAGTTTGTGCGTGTGTTGGCACATGGCGCTGTTCATATGTTTACACAACAGAATAGACAATCCTGCACTGTTTTCTGTTTCTTTTGCTTCTTTTTTTAAAACACAAACATTACATATATACATACATTTGAATGCGATACACCTGGTAAGTATAAGCACTGAAAGTTAAATCCATCCATCCAATACTTCTGAAAACCCACAAAACTCTGCAGTAAAACTGATGAAGTTCTATATGCACAAATGCAATCATTTTTTCAAAGGATTAATGCAATCTCCCTCTTCCAGATGACATGGTGATGTCATAAATAACGTGCAACATGCTTGTTGCTTTAGTCTTGCTCTGTCTGGTGCCATACAGCTGCCATAGAGCTGACATCGAGTCAGTAATATAGGTATGTAGGCTCATCCTCTCTCAGTGGGTAAATGGAGAAGGCTGAAAAGCTGCTCAACAGGCGCATATACTGAAGAGGTTCTTTGGGGCGTTTACACTTTGATGCCCACAAACCATGTACCATTAAAGTCTCTTCACAGAGTCTTCACAGTGCTGCAAATACGGATGAGAAGAATTTGTGGATTCAGAAGTTGTGGGCTCAGATATTGCATTATTGGAAATTCAGTGCGCTAGTCATTTTGCCCACGATGGCCACCGTTCAACCAACTTTACACACACTGTTATTAAATTTCAATGCTAACTAGGCTAAGTACAGAGTGTATGATTTGGAAACACACATATTGCTTTCACCGAAGTCTGCGGCACGTCTGTAAGTGTGTCACTGTGTTCCTGTTAATGGTTCCAGTCAATAATAGCTCCATGTATGTAAAAAATCCATATTGTCCATTAGTGATGTATGTAGAGGTGGGCGACACTGAATGCAGCTTTGTGGGGAAAATCAACTCAGACTTCTATACTGTATCAGCTATAGGAAGAGTGAGTGTTTGAGTAAGCAAAATGCTTCAGGGTTGATGGATGGAAACAGACAGAGAGAAAGTCGACCTTTTCAGCCACACCTGAGTGTGTGTGTGTGTGTGTGTGAAGACCACATGTCGCGTCTACAGGGCTTGTCAGTACACATATCACTTAATGATAAGATACAGACAGCGTTGGCTGTAAGCTGTGGTGAAGATACGGCTTGAGCTCAAACTCTCTCCTTTCAGCTGATCTTTGTTTCTTTCTCTTTCGCTCTCTTCCTCTCTCAAGCTCACAGGAAAACACACACACACACACACACACATACTACCCCGCTGTGTGTGACGCTGAGAGTCCCTGACAGCCATATAAATAATCTATAAGTTCAGGCTCCCACTGTCGTGCGCATTTTCACCAAAACCTCCTTTAAGTGACCTTACATCAAGTGTCACGCTCGAACGTCTACACGGCAACATGCATCAGCGTACGCACCTCGCGCCTCTGTCCAGTCTATCAGCCCTCTAATGACTTGTGATGGAACGAAAGTAAGTCCTGGAAGATAGTGATGGAGGAGGGGATTTCATATGCTGTGCATGTAAAAAAAACAAGAGAAAGCAGAGCAACAAACTCTAAAGGGCAAGCTGAATTAAATGTCATAGCATGAAGGTGTGGAGCGAGCCAACGTCTGCTGGCTTTGATGAAGTGATCTGCAATACCTGTGACACAGACATGCAATGAAAGCTCTGTGTCACAGGTGGGGCTTAAAGTGATAAGTTGTGACATTTTCATAAATGCCTGCCCTGTTTTGTCAGTGTTTGAGCATACCAGTGATTCAACCTTAAATCATTTTATTGCAGCTTTTACTTGTGCTGCCAGTGTCTGATCTTTTCCTCCGAGGGTGGCGCGAGTAGGTTACGTCCAGACTGAAAGGAGGGAGGCAGCCGCACATCACCGGCACCTTCCACGATCGACCACTTGCAGGCAGATCAATCCTGCTGTCAGTCCAAATGCAGTTTACTGTCTCCTGTATTTGATACAGCTTCGTAAAGGATGTAGATTAAAGAGGGAGCTGAGTCTGAATTGCATTATTTTTCTATGGAGCAACATTTTTGGTTGTATTCGTATTTGTAATATTTTTTTTGCATTAAATGCATGACAGGTTTCAGGTGTCACTTGATACTGAGTGAAACATTTGCACTCCCACAAAACGAACATGTTCCTCACAACGTATCGTCAAAGAGATTTAAGTGAGACCAACTTAATCGTAGTATTACTGCAATACAGCATCTGGGCCACCATCTTTTGAAGAGCGCTCGAGATGAGGTGTCGAGGAAGAAGTCCTGCACTCTCTTTGATTACATGGTCTGTACTGACTGAATAGACACCATAGCTCTCTAAATCATGTTGTTTCTGCTGTAGAACCACTTGACAACAGTTGTTCCCAATTTAACCGCTGAGAAGGTTCCTATGAGGTCAGATTTCCAACATTCACTCTGTAATGGATTTTGTGAATTTGACAGTGACTGAAATATCATTGTTCAATCAGACAGACCTAGCCCTGATTCAGGACCATGAATATGTCACCAAAGAAAGAAAAGATAATGAAATTATATATAATTGTAACTAGTGATGCAGAGCTCCAACATTTTGTCACCCACTGCTTGAGCTGTTCTCTGTCATCTTGAGGCTGTAATCGTTCTGTGCAATGCTAAATCAAAAGGTTTCCTGGCAAGAACTGCATGCAATGCATTACGTAATGCAGTTACATCCCAATATATTGGTCCAAATGATTATACCTACTGGTCACTAATAGCAACATTAGAACTCGTATCACAGTAAAGACAGTAAACATTACCTATTCAATGGGCCTTCACATTACAATGTTATAACTGAGTCATGATCTCTGGAAGTAAATCATCATCATCAAAATTAACTTCTTTCTGGCCAGTACCTGTTTATCTTGGTTAGTAACTGATACAATAATGATGGATGAATGTACTTGGTGCATCTCTAACAGTGAGTCATTCAGAGATTCACTAAGGATTGAACACTTGCCTAAGTGAAAAAGCCTCGCAAACAGCACTGTCTATACACTCAGCCTTTGCTTGCACCTCGACCTCAGACTACTGAATTATTTGAGAGAGTGTAATTGAGCTTGGCAGTTCAGTCCAAATGTTTTTCTCTTTTTCAGCCACTCAGCCGAGGTATGAGGTGAGATGTGCGAAGTGAGTGTCTGGCCTTCTCTCTGTGAGAAGTGCTGTTGTCTGAGCTGCTTAATTGTGGCAGTCTGACGGGCAGTGGCACTCTAATTATATTTTTGGTGTGGAGAGTGAATGAACAGGACGATGATGAGTGAGACGCCGGTGGAGAGGGAGGAAGAAGAGAGAAAGAGGGAAAGAAAGATTAATCAAAGGTGTAAGCTTCCCAGTGAAGAAAGAAGTAGAGAATAAGAGACAGAGAAATGAGTAGCTCTCTGCTCGAGCAAGCGATGCCTCGTTGCCATGGCTGCACCGTCTCTCCGGTCTCCGTGGGAACGGCTGAATCCTGTTGCAGCTCGACTTTGCCCCTGGGCGCGAGAGAGAGAGAATGAGAGGAGGAAAAAAAAAAGGGAGAAGAAAAACAGTAACAGAACGGCGAGTTTAGCCTGGGGCGTTTAGGCTGACCTGGAAAATGTTGGGCGTGTCCTTATTCTCTCTCTTTCTTTCACTGCCTCTCTTTTATTCCCCTCTCTCTCTCTCTCTCTCTCTCTCTCTCTCTCTCTCTCTCTCTCTCTCTCTCTCTCTCTCTCTCTCTCTCCCCC
>JBAJHX010000040.1:4540459-4572373 GCA_037176925.1 Amniataba percoides | reverse complement strand
TCTCTCTCTCTCTCTCTCTCTCTCTCTCTCTCTCTCTCTCTCTCTCTCTCTCTCTCTCACACACACACACACACACCTTGTCAATAACTTCTAGGTGTTTTTATGCTGTCAGACAGTTAAAGGTGAATGTGCAGTGGTATTCAAAGCCTTTAATCCTCATTCTCTTTCTACTCGTGTGTGTGTGGCTGTGTGTGTGTGTGTGTGTGTGTGTGTACATCCATACATCCCCTTACATCCGACCCCCAGTATCTGCGGGTATCGACTTTTCTGAGTTTTAAACTGCTCTTCATTGGCGACACACACACACGCTCGTTGCTGCAACACACGCCCACGCCAGCCTGGTTGTTTGTCTGTTTGTGTGTTTATTCGTCCGTTTGTTTCTGCCCGGGCTTCAGCCCATTCATAGAGCATAAGTAGCCCCATTAACGGGCCAACTTGCCAAGAAAACAGATGATCCCCTCTGACAGAGGTCCTATTGTTACGATCGGCGGCGAACAATGCGGCCCTGTCTGTTGGCCACACTGGTTGATTCACCCCTGTTTTCAGCCGCCGGTCACTACTCTATCAGCCGCAGCCGCAGGGAACGGGAAGGGCGCTCAGAAGCTATATTGTACATGTAGGATTTGTGAGCCATGGTTGATTTATGAGGCTGTTATTGCGTAGGGTTATGGCATGTTCAAAGGCTGGATTCCTCGGGACTGTATAACTTGCTCAGAACTATTATAGCAGTTTCGCGACTTTATGATCAAGGATTGCTCTGTGGCTTTAACCTCACAATGCCTCATAAAAGGAGAGTCAACTTCTCTTACATTTGATCTCTGTTTTTATGAAACAGCTTGATGAATCATGAGCAAGTTTGCTAGAAAATAAAAATAATTAGATCAAAGTTAATGAAAAAAACATTCTCTTTTCATCTCATTTTTATTCTGGGGAAGTGTAATCTCATCATGATCTGAAACCATAATAATTTATTACTGTGAAAACGTATCACACCATCGTTTTCATTATTTTACAAAAGTTTAGACCTTACAGAACAAGTCACACAACATACCACACACTCTTGGATGTGTGTGTGTGTGTGTGTGTGTGTGTGCTTTGTATATAACATTTATTGTAATCTGACTAGTGTGTGTGTGCTACTGCCACTACTGGATGTGAGCACACACTTTGCTTTGTTGTGGGGACATAAATCCTGTTACATTGTGGGCACCAGTCTTCCTTTTGGGGGTGTCCCTATAAAGCAAATCATTAAATTGTGTTAAAGATTCAGTATACTGTTAGTGTAAGGTTAAATAAGGTTAAATTAGGGTTAGGTATGTTGGGATTAGGGCATGTCTCCAGGAAATAAATGTAGATCAATGTTTCATCCTCTGAACAATTCTTACTGTGTGTGTGAGACAGAGATCACGGTGTCAGAATGTCACTCAGTACAGCCACACATCTTAGCAAATGTTTATCCACTGTCTTACACCTGTATGAGATTAAACTCTGAAGGCTAATCTTAATTCCCTGTAATCTGAGACTATTCTGCAGCTCATGTGACGTCAGGATTTAATACTGCGCTGATAAATAGCGCCAGCCCGCTAATAGATTACCCAATTCTCTCATGTCAGATCAAATCCCACAAATACATCAGCTTTGCCTGCTTTTGCTTTCCTCTGCCATTAGTCAGCCTGTTTTCTTTTCACTGAGTCAGGCTCGTATTAAGGGCAGTGCTGATTTTATATTAATAACAATTACATATCCAGCAGTCATTGACTGAGTTTTTTAGTTGCTTTTTATCACATGGCTGAACAGATGAATAATTACAGTGTGAAATTGTATTGTTTTACCGCTTCAACTTCTATTGCCCTGCTGCATAGTATTCAAAATGTTTGGAGTGATTGCCTCTCAGCGAGCATTTATTCAAGTAAATTTCACTGTGTGAAAATACGCCCTCACTGACGTTATCAGTCACATTATCATCATGTGATACTGTACCGTTGCAAGCAGAAATGATTTCTCAAAACTGTGCTCCACTGAGAAGCGTTTATCTGCAAACTCCTGTGTGCTGCGATAAAAAATCAGCAGACAACAACGAGTGAATGTTCGTGTAAATGTTGTTTGTTGCACTGAAAAGGCTGCTACTCTCAGGTATTAGATGTTGGCGCGTCCTCAAACATCTGGTTTCTGGTTGAAACACTGTCAGCATAAAGTAAAAGACAAACTGGGAACAGTTTGCGGGTTCTTAATGGTTTTTTTCAGTGAGCATATTTGTTACTCATCATCTTCAAAATACTAAAGCATGTGCAATCTTGAAAACTATTTCACTGCAAAGTGGAAACCTAACAACATTTAATATGAAAAATATAAGCTTTTTTTACTGAAATAAAACATGCAAAACCACTAATATGCTTAATTGAAGAATTTGCTTGACAAATACTTTCTATTTTTGTAATTACCAACAAATCCCATTAAAGGACCAAAAGCAAAATGCATTTTTCAATATTTTCCATCTTTCCTACTCCATCTGTGGCACTCAGCCCCAAGGCCATGTGTTCCCACTGGAGACGTAAATAAGGACAGGTCACAAATATACACTTTCATTTTTTTTTAAAAAAAGGTCTCAGTAATTTCTGGAAACAGCTAGGCACTGTAGTTTTTATTAAATGTTTCTTGAACTGCAGTAAATCTCAATTTGTTGAGGACTATTTTCAGCTGCAGATTTGGTGCATCAGTTGGTTTTTACAGCAGCAGGACAGCGTATGAGGAATCATCTCAAAATACAGTACAGAGCCTCAGTCTTTTTAATGAAGGAAGATGCCAGCCAGTGCAACAGTGCAGCTCATTGATGAGTTTTTAATGGATTTTGAACAATAATGAAAATCTGTGTCACAGAGGAATCAGGCGTACATAGACAATAATTGTTGGTTGGATCAGTTCATTGCTGGTTTTATTTTGTTTCGTGGGACTTGTTGAGACATGTATTAGTCATGTATTTATTATGTGTATTTTGCAGTTTGGTCACCGTGGGAGAATATAGATGTTGCAGTGTGTTGGTCACAGATTACAGAAGGTTACAGAAATCAATAAAGGTCTTATGTTCTTGTGTTAGTTTGAAAAAAATCACATATTTGCCATTGCTTCACATCCTAAGCAACATTCAGAACCAGACACCTACTGTCTACAGGAGTGTGTGATGTGTGAAGTACTCTTTTTTTCCCCCGTCTATTTTGCTCCCTCTCACCACAGCTGGCCAAGTTCAAGTCAGAACTCACAGGCCTGCTCGTTTTTTTAACTCACTCACTCGGTTTCCCTGTCTTCCTTTCCTCTCCACTGTCAACCTATTTTCCACCCTATCTCTCTGTTTCTTCATTCTGTGCACTCACACACTTGCCTGCACACACACACACACACACAAATTTACACTGAGCCTTATTTAAGAAAAAAAAACATGATTCTCAATCACAAGAGGGAAAAAGAAAAAGAAAGGAGAGGCACACACACTAAGACAGTGAGAGAGAGCGAGAGAGAGAGAGAGCAAGAGAGAAAGAGAGACCACTTCAGCCTCCATTTTCAGAGTTGGAATCTGAATGTTTAATCATTCCCAGCTCTTTGCTGGGAAGATGCATGAATTTTTCAGTGTGGATGAGGGAGGGTGATGGGAAGCCTGAGTAAAAGCAGGCCAACCCATGCAGCCATGACACGGGGCATACAAAAAGATGGTACACAATCTGCAGTTTCCCCGTCCTGCAGCACAAACTGCTTATTGTATCATTCATTTGATTTAATGGTGTTGCACTTTTGTGCACTTCAGACATAATGTCTGAACTTTTTCCCTCCGTGAAAACAGATATGGCCTTCATGTTCGGTGTGACATTGCTGTGAGCCGTATACTCCCATCAGATCTTCAGACTATAGCCGACAGCATCAAAACAGCTGTCACAATATTTCTCCAACACTCATACACAGTGTGATGCTGGTCTGCATTCACTTTATAATAAGGCATCTCTCATTTCTGGACTGAGGGCTGACATTCTGCAAGTGACACTGAACCGACACCATTACTGTTTTGTTAATGTAATTAAAAAATGCATGCAGATATATAATATATGTACAATTGTTCAGTGGTGCTCGGTGCTTGTTTGCACACACAAGGGACTTTTGGGGACATTACATTCTTTACGTTCATTTCTTGTGGACTTACACACGCTATGAGCATAATCTCTGTTTGCTTGACCCCAACACTTACCCTGACCTCAAAGCTGTAGATAGATTAACTTGGATAAATATAGCTCTTAGCTCTATCTATGTAACTATGTCTGTACAGTAGCAGTATGAGACAGATAATCTGTAGATAAAATCAGGCTTCTCTGGCTCCACCTGCTGCCTCTGAGATCATTTGACAAGAATCCCAAATCCCGAATCACAACAACCAATCAGAGCAGGAGGAGTATCTGACAGAGGGTCAATCACAAGTCTCCCCCGCACATGTGCTAACTCCAACAAGCACCATAAGCAGGCTAACAGCTACCGAATGACCAGGCAGTGACAAAACTGCCCCGCCTCCTTTGCAAACAACAGCTTACATGACAAAGACAAGCGTTCAGCATAGAGCCCAAAGATTTACATCATGAGGACCTGCACTCTGTCCTCATATTGGAGACGCGTCCCCACGATGTGACAGTGTAAACAGATTTATGTCCCTACAGCGTGGGTGAATAGTTGTACAGACATGCAGCCACATGTGCATTTGCATACATTTTATGTATAAAATATATTCAAGTCATGTCATTTGCTTGCTTACTTACACACAATTGCATGTGCAATTACTCATACACACACACACACACACGCAGTGATGGCACCCTCACACTTGACGTATTGTCTTCAAGGACATAATAGGCCATATTGATCGAGTCTGCGCTGGGATATTAGTTGAGAATAAATGGACAATGCACCTTCAACACACACAAGCACACACACACACAGATCTTGTGCGACCTCTGTGCCAGGCCGAGGTGTGCAGCCAGAAGTGGGAGCCTCTGCTCCTCTGTGTTTGGCTGCATTAAAACATTATTACAGTGTGGTAAAAGTTCTTTCTTTGCACTAGTCGAGTCTGAGCAGGATTTCACCAATCAAACACTGTAAAAACTCCTATTTCTTTGCATGTTAACTACATAGTAGTAATGTAATAAATCATGACCGTGACATTGTGGAAGCGGACAGATTGGACATGTTTCAGTGGAAGTTCTCTACTTTACATGTGAATTCATGGTAATCTCTCACAATCCTCCTCTGGTAAGCACTGGAGTGTCAGTGACATCACGCAGCAGGAGAACATACAGTCTGAAGATGAACCTGACTATATGTTGTGGTATTGACCCTTTTAAGTCTACATTCTTCAGTCAAAGCCCAAATATTGTCATAGTATAAATTTAGCCTTTACAGTTCAAATAACCGAAGCGTTCTCGTTCAGCCCATTTGATGGAGGATACTGGTTTCCCAGACAAATACTCATATCAACCAGATAAAATGAGCTGAGACTCTCAGCTGGTGGGACTCTCTGTCTACTTGCCACTCTGTCACCAAAAGAAGATTTCAGATTTTTTTCAAACGAGAAATTCACTATCTTGATTCTGGATATCTGAAAATTGGCTGCGGCTTTATCAGAGATGTAATGACCCATCAGCCGGGCAAGACCGCTCGTCGTCCATGTTTTCATCCCCAGAGACTACGGTCTTATCTCAGCAAGCCTTTTGATAATTTAATTAGGCACTTATGTCTCTGTTGCATTTTAAGCCTAAAATAGAGTTCTCTTTGGATGATTAACTTTTTCAGGAAAGTCAGAATCTTTCATAGTTGCTGCAAAACTGATTTGTCTGAAAGGAAGTTAAGTTCATATTTGTGACAATTCATCTGTAAAGCATCTGAACAGACGAAGCTGTTCCTTGGACTGATGATTTCAGCCTGCAAGATGTGTGTGTGATGTGTATGGCACATCAGACAACACACTCTCACACATTTAATGATAAATGTTGTGCTAATACTATATAAAATGTTTTTACCTATATTTTGAATGCATTTATTTATTTTTTTAAATTAAAGCACTTTCTTCTTCTCCTCTTTGTGTTTTTCATCTTTTGTTCTGTTTTCTCCTCTCTTCCATTCTTCACATGGACAGACTCACACACTCACACGCTCCTGTTAAATTCCACGGAGACAGACAGGATATTCCCAATTCATTTATTCCCATCTAGTTCTGTCTAACCTTTATCCTGCCTTCCTCTCTCTCTCTCTCTCTCCCTCTCTCTTTCTCTCTCTCTGTCCTCTAATCTCAGTGGGAAGCCCTGGAATTAACCGCCAGTTTCAATCAAGTCCAGCCAGATTCACCCTCTTCAGTGGCCAGTGACCTGCATATCACACACACACACACACACACGCACACACACCCACCCACACACACACACACCCAGGATTAAAATCTAATTTTTCCCTTCGTTAGTGCCAGAAGGGCGTGTGACATGGACAACGTCGCCGCACTGTGATGGCTGCCTCCTGACCCCTGACCTAAACAAGAGTGGGATTGCTGTTGGTGTAAGTGTGTGTGTGGGTGTGTGTGTGTGCGTGTGTGTGTGTGTGTGGTGTGTGTGGTATGTGTACGTCTATGTTTGAGTGCATGCATGCGTACAAGTCTGCGCTTCTATGTGCTCGCCTCTGTGTTTATGTGTGTGTTTTAAAGCAGAGCTATCTTCCCCTGCTGGAGATCAATTAAATGATAGGCATGCTTGGAGTCAATCTTTCCAGCAGCCTGAGCGATGCATGTACCGCACCGATAAAACACATACAAACCGTCACAGGGCAGTGTCCATCTGACTGTACACACCCACACACACACACACATATGTATACATGCATGTGTGTGTATCCCATAGCTTTGGTTTTAGTTTCATTAATAATCTTAAAGAAATTCTATAATTTCTCATCTCATCACTGTGTTGATTTTTCAGACATGCCTGACTCCACAATCCGCCATTATTAAAAACTTAGCAGTTGGCCATAATGTAAAAGATGCTTTTATATGGAGGATTAGATAAAAAGATTGATACCACACTAATATCTGTTCTCCATGGGACCTCCTAGCATGGCTGTTCCTGTATACTCAATCACATTTTTCCCTCAGTCCTGTGCCCGTGTCCAAAGGTAATGCAATCAGCTTACCAGGATCACTAAAGCGCTCCAATCAATCACGGGTAAAAAAGTTTTTCCCTCTCCTTGAGGGCTTCATTACAATTGGACTACAGGATTTGCTTGGTAAATGACCAAGTCTGTCAAACCTACAACAGTAGTAATGTATAATGACTATAGTTGTAGTCTTCAATCTCTCCAATTTGACAAAGCTCCTCCAGAGCCTTAGATGACATCGGACAACGACACATATTTTCACTGTTGGTCCCAAAATGACGGACCAGCTCCAAAGAAGTCCAATGATTCTCTCCGGCCACAAACATGCATCTCTGAAGGTCCAGCTTCAATCTGGTTCAAGCTGCAGACCTCCTGAAATGCTCCAGCGGAAACAGAGATACATTGCTTTTACATCAAATGTGACTTCTCACATCAAAGCTCATTTCACAATTCGCCTCACATCACTGCGCTCAGTGAAAACTTGTGCTGCATGGTGAACCGATCCACATTTCTCCACCAAAATCTGGAGGGGGGAAGATGAAGTGCACCGCTGTAGGGAGGCAGTAACAGTGAATTAGCCACGCTTTGACAGTATTTTATTATCCAGCCTGCATACAATAGAACATGCCTCTTTCTTATCGTGGCGTATTTGCCGAGATGAGGAGGTAATAGCTGTGTCAACACTGCGGTTGCCATGGAGACAGCGGGGTTTCCATAGCCGTGCTCTTTTTCCCAGTGACCCAGTTTGTGCGCGTCGTCGTGGCATTGAAGCCCTCCAAGAGCTCTCAGCCCTCCACTCCTCTGCCTTTTACCTTGCCATTGAATCCAGCCGATTGATGTATAATTTGAATGGGAGCTGTGTGCGTTAGAGGCCTCGAGTCGACACGCTGCAGCTCTGTGGAGGAAACAAGGACATTTGAGCAGCACCGCACGGTTGAGCGCATTTGTACCTTTTCTGCCTGACTGGGGGAAGAGTGCGAGTTTAGCTTGTTGGGGCTGGTCTTACACCGGGAATCACAACTCTGCAGGAACCTCGTTGAAATTCTTCATCATAACCTACAATATGTATGAAAATATTTAAATCTAGAAGACAAACAGAAAAAAAACTATTTCCATCCATTCCACTTGGTACAAAAGCTCAGATTCAAAGATTTCCTTCCCTCAAGGTTACTTTACACATTTGAATGCTTTTAATACTTGTTGTATGCAGGAGCAAAGATTAAGGAGTGTGTGTTGATTTGAATTTGAATTTAGAAGTCTGTCTTCTTAAGGACACTCCGGGCTGATGAACAGTATGTGTTACATAACAATATATTTGGTTAATTTCCTGAATCCCCTGATGAGAAGTATCATTTTTCATTTTAAATTTGACATAAAAAGTCTCCAATAAATCATTCTTACTTACTTTCATTATACTGAATACTAAAGACCATTAAACCTCATCCCATCACATCTCTTTGACTCATTCTGAGTATTTGTTGTTCGCAGAGTCCACCTTTCCTTTGCAGAAGCCAATTTTTAAAACCCACACAAGGGAATCTGATGCTGCCTGCATAAACTGGATATGATGAAAAAGACAGAAGCTGATGCTTTTCAACATGATGCAGGTGGAAGATGTTTGGTTATTTGTTCAGTATTACTCAAGGCTGGAGACACGGACATGTTTCCTAACACATGCTTGCTGACCTTGTAAGTGATACACATCTTTTGGAGAATAACTTTTCGGACACTTACTATTACAACATTATCACAAGAGAAGATGTTTTTTAGATTCATCGTCAGTGTTTATGTGTGGATGGAACTACAGTTAATTGCAAATACACTATGGTTTAGTTACACTTGGGTGATGTTTTTAAAAAGCAGTGGTAATTGAAATGTAGGTCTATGGCTCATTATTGAAACTCTTATTACCACCAGTACAAGTGTTATATTATTTTTGAGAAGGCATTGTGTCTTTGCCACAAACTCACAATGAGGTAATTCCCTCAGAAACCTGCAGTTGAGTTATTTTGTACCTTTTTTGTACCTCGTCCCTGGCTCCCCGGCCTTCAAACCAGTGGAAGCAAACATGTTTGGCCCTGTGGTTTTTGTCACCGTCACAAACAAACAGGCTGCTGACTTACTGCCACATGCTTGTCAGAGCTGGTTCATAAACATATAAACAGCATCACTCACACCTTATGCCAGCAAGCACTTGACTCATCCAGCATTTCTACACTTGATAAACAGCTCGATCGGCCGGAGTCGCAGAGCCGGCTCCTTTTTGTCCACTTTAGTAGGCCAAAGGTCGTCACCTTAACGCATTCTCAGTCAGCTTTCTGCAGAGATCCTGTTGAGAAGTTAATCAAAGACGAAAACGCTGGATCAGCTCAGGGTCAGAGAGAGATGACACATGTTAAAGGGATGTTTTTCAAAATGTCACCAATGAGAGGCATTCAAGTAACCGCTAATTACCCCTCTGGATGTCTTTACCTTTCAGAAATCTTCCGTCTCCCACGGATCAGTATGCTGTTTCCTTCCTCTCTTAATTCAGTGACCGTGAAGACCAAAAAGAGCAAATACACTGGAAAGCAAGCACCAATATTTCATCACATTACGTTGTCGTCAAAAATATCTAGAACTGCTTTTGTTTGAACTTTGATTCAAGATTTAAGACACAATAGTGCTGGGAAACTTACCCAAAGGAACAAATGCTGCCGAGATGATGCACACCACAAATGGGACAAAAATGCATCATTTCACATACTTTAAATTGACGATGGCCCTTGAAATTAAATTGGGAGATCAAGAATCACCTATTCCACTGGTCAATTACAGTCTGTGAACACAGGCTGAAAGGAGGTCTGAGAACCGACTTGTTCTGACACATTTCTTTTTCTTTTGGTGTTTGAGGAGGATTCTTTACATTTTTCCTCCCGGCTCCAATGGTCCGTTTCACTAACAGTGGCTAGTGGTTGCCATAAAAAAAAATGTAAAATTCCCAGAATGTCAAAATCTGTCTTGTCTGTCACTCCCGTCTAACCTGATCACACACACACACACACACCACTGGCTGTGCTGCAGCGGTGGCTCTGTGGGTGTAGGTTTTGGCAGGGGAAACCACTGGACAGACACTGTTTTTGTTTGTTTTTCGTGCAATCTCCCTGCATTTTTTTATGCGGCCTCCTCTTGGAAGGAAGTTGTGGGCGGAGAGAAAACAACATAATTTAGATTCTGCCTCATTGAAAATCAAATAACTTTGTAGTAGAGAACACAGTGGGTTTTTGTACAACTGCGACCTGCTTGAAAATGGGATCACAGTCGGATACTGAACGAGGACGCGGAGCTGTGGCTCGGCTCCGCCCGTTGAAATGCTTTTGCTGGTGTAATTGCTGAGTGTTTTTGATTGTGCTGGCATTTAAACGTGGCCGCCACTGTCCTTTAATGCTATCTGTATCACTGTGTGTGGTAATATGATCATTTCAGCACCACTGTTTTTAAAAAAAACTGGCAAAGCAGCCTGCGCGTCCTTCACAGTGAAGCGTTCTTATAAACACAAAAGTCCAAAAATACACAAAAACACAGAAAGTCACATGCTCCTCAGGCATCTTTCCTCTCACAGATGGCGCATAGGACCTCTGGCTATCTTTTGCCAAAAGGCTCTTTCATTTCTCCAACTTTTCCTCCCCTTTCCCCCTACATCATTTCTTAGAAACACCAATGATCTCAATTAGAAAGTAACTGGCAGTGTATGATGCTTGAGGTGGAAAAAAAAACAACCCCAAAACCACCATTATGTATTATGTTCTGAAATACTAAAGTTAATAAAAGATAGTAGATGCTATGTTCACAACATAATGTAAGGCTCAATATATGTTTCCCTAAATTCTGTGTCTTCCATTTTCATTTCTTTGAATTTGGCATTCTACAATCTAAGCACATTTCAGTGTCTAATGATACACCACAACGTGTAAGAGTAAGAGTAAGTTCTCTGTGTGTCCTTTTGGAGCCAGCTATCTACCATTATCATTCTTATTACCATTATTATTATGCACCATGAGCCCATTTCAAGCCCTGTGTATGATGTGGATATGGATTTTATACCAGACCTGTCGCACAGCACTTGTTTGGCCTTCGAAATGAAAGTGGCAATAAATAGAAATGTTTTTGTCACCTGGCAAACCCGGTTAATGGATGAGTGAAATACTGCAAAGGGCATTGGTGGAAAAGAGTGGAGGACACTACAAGATTGTACACAAATCTACCTTTATGACTAAAGAGGCACAAACAATAGCAGGTCGTTTGCATGTGTAGATACAGTACGCTTGAGTAAATGTGTGAGTGTGTCTGTGTGTACATTCAACATTTGCCTTTGTGCATATGAGTTTGGTGCAGATAAGAGGCTACGTGACACCCAATGGTTGTTGATGTTTTTTGGCTTGTGACCCATAAAATAAGGAGTTGTGAGCAGTTAAATCAAGGTGTGAAAGTCAACTCTGAACTTCTGAGATCACTTCTGAAACTAAATAGTAAATCAGCCAGAATATTTAGGATAGGCGTTTCCCATTAACTAGTTTACTGTCTGTAGCAATAACTGAGCATAACTTCCAAGGTCAGGGAGCACATCATTAACTAACTGGATTAAGTTTAAATACAAGCCTCATGACTAGCACATCCACCAACTAAACCATCAGTTGTTTCTGTTACTGGCCCATCAGTCCACCAGACCTGTCTGAATTCTTGAACAAATCAGAGATGGGAGGGGATCATTTAGGGGATCTGGAACCAGACAACAAAGAGACCATCAGTATCTTTCAAAAACTATATCAACTTTTTTCAAAACAAAGAGTTTAGAGTTTTATTATCTTGTGATTCTTCAAATCCACCTTGTGACCCACTGGCTGGATCTTGATTATGCAGGTTGAGAACCAGTGACCCAGAGAAGAGCACCTGGAAAGAAACAGAGCACAGCAGAGTGAACAACAGAAGCAGAGGAAACAGGTGAGAGGAGGACTGCAGACCAAGTGAGGGATAAAGGGCAGAGATTAACAAGAATAATCCAAATTACACAGCAGAAACACTGCGGAAGAGTTTAAACAGATTTAGTCCAAAGTAATCAGGTGATCAGTTGGCAGGTCCAGTGTCATGGCTTTTGTTCACAGGACTGTTTTCTTTCTTGCAGCACACGACCCAGGAAATTTAGCTAGGATGGCAACTTCTGAGAAATCTGCTGAGTGTTTATCCAGCCTCTGGCACCATTAGAGGTGCCAATCCTCCTGTGTGTTGATCCCTGATAACTGACACTCGCCAGGATCTCTAAGAGCTGCTGAATGGAAACGGAAAAAAAAAGAAGCAAAACAATGGAGGCTTTTTGTGCACAGTAGCAGTTGCTTGGCAGAAAAAGCGACAGGACACAAACAAGTAAAGAGGATGACGAATGGTAAGAAATGCCACCAACCTTTTGCACAGACATCTGCACGCGTCTGTCTATATACAGCTGCGTATGCACTGCTCAGACATACAAGTGCAAGTCCAGGCCTAAATCTGATATATCCCATTCCAAAAGAAGACTTGTGCTTTTATTTAAGGTAATCAAATCTGTTACAATATGGTAAACAAACATAAGTTCAGTAGTAACTAAGGAACAAGTGTGGAAAGACCTGATAATTAATGAATCATTAATGAGTACTTCCTGAATAACTCAGAATTAAGGAATATGTGGTAGGTCATGAGCAGTCTCTCATTAGTTCATGCTTATGACAAGGATTATTAGTTCAAGGAACAATTAGTTCCTGAATACGAGCCAGGAACTTCTCATTAAGGACTCACTAATGACCAGGTTGGTCCCTCAATCGTTCCTCTGTAACTGCTCACATCTGTATTAGTCGCCTCAATCTCTCAATCAGCTCTGTGACTGCCTCTTATTCTCCTCCATTCAAAAATATAACTCAAAATTCTTTTAATTTTTTTGTCTCTCCCCTACAGTTTTCTCCTATGTATGCTTTTCTCTTTTTTTGGGACGAATTCCAGAAATTCCATCCTCACGAGCCATTGAAAACAAAATGAAATTATGCTTCCAAATGAGGTTTGTTGACTTCTGCCAGTGGGACATTCAAATCGAACGCACTCGACATTCCTCAGGAGGGGAGGAAGGAAAGAGGTGCAGGCCCTGTCACTCCGGTTAAGGCAAACCTAGATGCTACTACATACAGTGAATCTTCAGCTTGCGTTTATGCCCGTTCTTATTACAACATGACCCCTACATCCAAAGCCAGAGCTACAGAGCCCTGACCTCAACCACTGTCAACATCTTAGGATTAAACTGGACAGCAGAGGCCTCAACATCAGTGTCCTCACTAACGCCCTTCTGTGTGAGTGGGAGCTCTGCAGCCAGGTTCTCGTGGTCATCCTGAAACCAGAGGAGAGGAAGCTGCCCGGTGAGAACATTTTCTGTGTGTGACACTCAGGTGTCCACATACTTTTTTCCCACGGCTGCGCTTTGCCTCCGAAATGAGGTGTGTTTTATGTATATTTTATTACATTAACGTGTGATGAATTGATGTTCGTGCTCAAGACCGCCACAGTATAGATGAGATGGGAGGAAAAATAACAGCTGCACAGGTGAGCTATATAAAAAAAAAAAGATCACTTGCTTCCACAAACAAAAGTTCAAATGAAAACTTGATGCCACATTCAGTAAGAAAAACGAAAGCAAAAATTCAGAGACAAGAAAGGAAAAATACCTTTATAGCGAGCTACTGAGCTGCAGAAATACGAACTGAACTGCTGAGTGTGAAGGCACTGAGTGTGTGCGAGTGTGTTTCTCCTCTTTGTCCAAACTTCCACAGCCTTGACTGACGCTCGCAGGGTCTATTCCCTCCAGCTTCGAAAAACACATTCGATTTTAATGTAGCAGCCACTCGCAAGGTCATTTGTCACTTGATAATGACAAAGCAAACCCAAAGGCATTTCACTGTCAAGAGTGTGTATGTGCGTGAAGGAAGTTTCTGAGGTGAGAAGGGATGGCGGCGTCCTTGCAAGCTCATAGACTTGTTTGAAGTCTGAAGACGTGATCAGATGCTCCTGTCACAGAAAATGGGGAAGGAGTGTGGTGTGTGTGTTTATGCAAGCTGGTTTTACAGAAAAGTGCCTCTATGGTACCACAAAGAAAACACATAACACACACATTTTTTGTGTATATGTATTCCAATAGTCCCTATCTTTTTGTCTCTGCGCACATCCGTCCAGAAGTTTATGAGACATCTGATCGCTGCCGTACGTGTGGAGGATGTCTAACTTCCACCTATGAGGGCTGCATTTATAAGCTCCTAATAAGCATGTGTTGTGAAAATCACATGTTGCTGACATGTGTTGACTTTGCGCACCAGTTAGGCTCACAGCTCGTAAAAAATTGGCCTGACAAACCGAAAAAACGGAGAGAAGATCTTAAAAAAAATCAATTTGTACTTTCATTTCGTTTCATGCGATTCTGCTCATATCATCGCACCCTTTCTTACATAACAATGCTGAGGAGAGAGATGTTTATATTTAGAGCACGAGGCCTCCAACCTTCAAATTGTATCCTCTAATTCCTCAGGCGCCCGATGTTGCAAAACAGCGTGTGTGAATTTGTGTGGGTGGGTGTTTGTGTAAGATCATGAGTGAGCTGGTGAAAACAGGCATGTATGAATTCTTGGTGTATTTGGTGCAAACATTATTTGGTGTGTGTGTGTGTGTGTCTGCGTGTGTTAATCCTTGCCAGACCTATTTGCTGGCCTTGCTGGTAAGAGGGGCATGTGGACGGGGTGGCACACAAAGTGCCCTGGTTGGCAGGACTGGCATAAAGACAGATTACAGTAAAGCAGCACAGTGGCCACAGCCTGAGCTGCTTTGAATATGACTGCTGTCTGTGAGGACTGGCTGGTCCGTACTGGTCAGTGCTGGTCTGAAGTTTGCCTGGGCTGCTCTTTTGTTCTGGGCAACTTTGTCCGGACTACAAGCGGCAGAGATTTGGTTTAATCTGCTCTGTTTTGGGCCTTGGTTGATGCAGAAAAAAAAACAAAGTAACATCCGCCTCCGCAGCCCGTGAGGTGTTTCTGAAGGGCTTCTTTTGAGGTGCTTAAAACGTGATCGCACGATGAAGCACAACAGGCTTCTGCTCGCTTCGATCAAACTGAGTCATACGAGAAACTGCGCTGCCACATCAGACAGAAAAATAGTTTTCAGCGCCTCTGAATGACTAAACAGAGAGGCCATCAGTCAGAGAAGAGGGCAAGGTTGTAAACAGGGAGAAAACATAGCCCAGGAGTGCTTTTCATTGTTACGTTTGTTACTCTCACACTGCCCTCTAACATCTGTCACTGAATGTAATCCAGGTTTTGCATCAGCGCTGTAGTGTCGCTATGGGCTAAAGACTGGCGCCTCGCTATTTTCTGATCTAATCTTCTTTTCTGTCGTTCACCGTAATGGTCTCAATGGCTCTACAAGAAAAGTTTATCCCCTTACCCAAATTACCCAAGTAAGTAAAACCATCAGAGCACAATGAACTTTACTTTGCACTAATAGGAAACAATACAGATATCTGCTGACAAGGCTCCATCAGACAACCAGGTTCCCAGTTTCAAATGTGAAAATATCAGGCGAACGCCATCAAATCAGTGCAGCAGAACCAGAGATCAGTTTTTTTTGTACTGTATTTGCTAAATCTGATCCCACAATGCAAATTGACAACCAACACTTTGGCAGGAGATTCAGGTGTGTTATGCTAGCAGCAGCTGACGTAGCCTCAAGGGACATCATTCAGGGTAACTGATCAGCCCTTTCTTGAGCCGCAAAAAGTGAACTAGTTGTAGCTATAGGCCCTTTGTGCAACTCGTGAATAAACACACTTCATCATGTAAAATCACAGAGTTCCCCTTTACCGCTTGATGTCTGTTCAAGTTTTTTTTTTTCTTGTATACAGACAAAGTAAACTTTATTCAGTAATTTTTCCTTAGGCAAATAATGCAAAAAGGACACAGACAAACCTTTATAAACAGCAACACTGGCTCTCTGTGGCTCATCTTTCAATAGTTAACACTGAAAATGAGCTGTTGAAAACGAGAAGTGAAAAGAGCCTCTCTCTGTAGATCAAGATCCCATGTTACACAGCGGCTAAATAAATGTGGCCGATGGCACAGATCATGATGTTCCGCTTCTGAGCGCTTTCAGACCTGTTGTTTCCTAAAAATTACCCCAAAAAAAACCAGACACAGTCCACTTAATCCAGATGTCGAAGAATACAGCTTTTAGTATCAGACGTTCCGGACAGCGCTTTCTTTGAACCATAAAAAGCCTTAAGCACATCTTGAAACGGTAAATTAACATCCTGCTGTGTTTCCCACAGGAATCACGGCTAATTTACACCTGGAGATGCTGTGAAATGTTTCCAGATAATATCTCATTTAATGTATCTCTGTACCGATTTTCCTTGTAAGTGTTCCATTTTTCCCATTAATGTGCTAATGTGTGATGTAGACGGGAGTGAAAAATGAAGTAATGTGTGAGTAAATGTTCTTATAAATATCAGCAATCAATATGACTGATATGGTAGCAGTAACATTCATCTTTCATACTCTTGTGTGTCAGGCAGGGTCTTCTTTTATCCGGGATTGTGACAGACTGAAAACACATGACACTTCTAGTCCGATCTTGCGATACATGAACGTGCACACACTCACACACATACACACACAGTGTCTAAAAAGATAAAGAAAAGTCTAAATCTATAACCAAACCCCCCCTGAGAGTTTCTTTCCCTAGATACGTGAGCGCCATTTGAAGCGCTGCATCCACACAGGCTCACATCCGCCTGGATACGTGAGCGCCATGTCGAATTCATGACGGTTGTCATGGCGCCCACATAGCAACCGGCTATACATGTACCGGCTGCTGCCTCCGGTCGACTCGGCGATGGGGGGAGAGGGAGGGAGGGTGAGGAATGAGGAAGGGATAAGGGGGGGGTAGGAGGGCAAAGAGCAGTGGGGTGGGAGGTCGAGGGAAACAGAGAGGAGAGAGGGCTGGGAAATTGGGGGGTGTGCGTGTCAATTTGTGTATCTGTTTTTATTTGTGTGTGTGTGCACGTTTGTGTGAGTTAGAAAAGAAGAGAGAGACCCAAAAGGCTGGGGCGAAGGAAAAAAAAGAGACAGATGAAGAAAAGGGGATCAGCTGGTCTGTAAACCTTAGAGGACCGGAGAGACGGGGCAAAGATAGAGGAGGAGAGAGTGAACTCACGGTTGACAGCTCTCTGAAAAGCCATGTGGGTCATGGAGAGACAGAGGGGCAGTAAAAGACTAGTGCATTACTCACTGTAGCGCTGCTTTTTCTACAGACAACAATAGGCTAGGATGATTGAATGACTGTGATTGTGTTCTAATAAAAAAGCACTTATTATTATTATTATGCACTTTTCTTTCAAAAAATAATCATCTTAGCTGGAAGAATTTTGGTCTTAAAAAACTGCATCTCTCTTGAAGGAAAAGTCTGCCTTCACTGTATCAACACGTGTTCGGAGAAAAGGATTCAATTGGTGCTTTTAAATCTAGATTTGCAGACCAATTTTGAGGTGTAAAAAAAATCAAGCTGAGTGCATTGCATATCATTATGGCGAATACGGGAAGCATGTTCTGTTAATTCCTCCTCCCCGGTCGGTCGTGTGAGCGCGTGCAGAGCAGTTCATGGGTAATTGATGTGCCGAGTCTTATTTTGGGAGCAAAATCAAACGGCGGGGCTTCACGCATCACCTGGCAAAAAAAAAAAAAAAAGCCAGCACTCTCGAGCGCACAAAAGTGCACATATCAACATGCAGAGCTCTTTACAAGCAGCTGTCCACTTCATGCTACAGACATGAACAGACACACGTAGATATACAAAGCCCAAGGAGGGGTACACGTGAAGGTGCTCTCACACAGCGACACAGGCACACATACATGAATATTTCAGTTTGCTTGAAAACGTGCAAACCAACCGCAGCCCATCCCCCCCTCCGTCGACCGACCAACCAAACAACCCTCCGCCAAAGCACAGGAATAGGCCATAAATGATAGAGAACGAGCAGGAACATTGGAGGGGGGGGTGGAAAGGAGAAGGAGAGTGGAGATAGAGGGTCTGACGGGCTGGAAATTCATCAGGCAGAATGAAGAGAGAGGGTGGGAGAGGACGTGTGGGGGGAAATATAGACATCAGGGGTGGAGTGACAGCCCTGACAGCTCTGTGAGAGCAGCGGGGAGAATGATAGACCCTGATTTTCATTCTGCCGCCTCACCAACGAGGAGAGATGCAGACGCCTTTTCAGGTCCGTCTTGTCGGTCAACCCAGCTGTTAAGAGGCAACAAGTCCAAACAGCTGATGTTGCCGGGGGTTTATTTTTGGAACGGTTTCAGGTGAGCGACCATGTGCTCATCCATTGTACCGTGATTTAGCTGCTCCAGCTCACAACAGTCGCCTCCTGGAGCGATCCACCTCCGCAGTCCATTATTTGGGTCTGCTGCCGGTGACATGATTCTTTAAACTGTTTTCTCTTCCTTATGCATCAGGCTGACCTTACTTAAAATCTGTATCTTTCCACACTCACGTCTCATCTGTTAACATGGTGAGTACAGTGTTATTATGAGTGACTTCAATGACGACCAAAAACTATTAAAAAAAATATGACCGCAGTTGTAATAAAGGGGAATGACTCTTAATGGGCAGGGTAAAATTGGACATGGGGCACCTTTATCAGGGTGAGTGGGGACTTTGTGTACCACAGGTCTTTCTATCCAAGTAGCCAAAATAGCCTGAATAGTGTCCTAAATCTGGCACACCTCGTTGCCGTATGCATGATGAACGACACAGCAGAATGAGTGCACTCCCATTAACATTGATTTGGTGTGCGGCTCAAAAGACACCCCCAGCTCATGGCTACAACAAGAATAAATGTGGATGTGTACGTTAGGGCAGCACATTGAAAAACATCACGTCATCTGATTGGAAACAATAAATATTTATCACACAGACGTTACACCTACAGACCTTAACTTTAAATTAAATTCACCTCTGAGTTTAACATAGGTATACTGTGACCTAAAAATCACCAAATCAGTGTTGACTTGCTGGTCTCAGGCCAAAAAGCATCCGCCCCAGTAGTAGAAGTCAGAAACATGCACACATCTCCATTACTGTTTCTGTATTTACAGTTTCTAACTGTGTTGTCAAATCAATGAATCACCGTTTGTCTCTTTGCTGCTGTGGACCGACCCCCCCGGGCCACCGTACTATTGTCTCGATGCAGTCGCGTACAGGCGAAATGACATGAAAGTTATAATTATACACTGACAAGCCGCCGTTGAATAAAGGTTTTTTTAAGAATACTTTAACACTCCGGGTCGCTGCTGGTAATTAACAATTAACTCATATGTGATGTTGGGTGATCGGGCTCTTACCAATGAAAAGGTAAGTGGATTAATGGAGCATTTTCCGACAACCCTGTTATGTTCCTTTAAGACTCTCAGCTTTGGCGAGAGAGATATTTCACTTGAAGAGGAGTGAGTGTAGGCCTACATGTGTGGGTGTTCATGATGCAAGCCCGTGAAAGCATGCGGCTGCACGGGCCAGATCATGAAAGCGAGCAGGCTCTTTTGGCGCGCGCAGCCGTAGTTGCGCTTAAATGTCACACTGGCAGAGTTCGACGCATTGGTACGCGAGCTTGACGGGACAACTGCCGATCCGCTGGCTGCACATCCTCTTAGTTGGCTGAAACTCAGACGGGGCGCGCTTGTCCACAGGAAACGCAAAAATGTGGCAAGCTCATTTGGGGGGCAGGACACGTAAATAGACATCCACAGGCACGCTCGCCCGCTCACTCGGGGTCAGTGTCTCTTCCTGTGGGATGCTCAGCAGGAGGAGGAGGTCAGAGTTTGAGGGGAAGTGATAGATGCGAGTGACACCCCCATGCGCACACACACACAGACACACACACACATGCATACATAACCCTCTTGAATGCTCTCCACAATCTTCCATACAGCAGGACGCTCCTCCAGCACATTTCACTCACACACTCGTGCCGGTGAACCCACACCTCAATCCCTGTTGCGTCGGTGTTAATCTCTCGCTCCATTTGCACCCGTCAGGAGATAACAACATCATTAGCACACATTAACATGTCTTTGTTATCATTCCCTCAGTGTCCCCGAGTCCCTACGCGCGCCTGTGCGTGCGCACTGTGCACGTGTGTGCGTGAAAAGAAGGAGCTGTGAATGGGGATGAAGCGTGAATATGTTTTTTTTTTTTCAACTATTTGAGTGTAGCGCAGTCTGTCACAGGGGTGCGTATGTGTAAGCCAACACATCCATTTACACATCAGCCAAGATATTCAACGGCAAAAAGTACTCGCTAATTACGCTCATTATTCGGATGTCTGACACAGCTTTTTGTTGCTGTATGACAATGTTGGAGCTACATTAATGCTGCAGGTAATGTTTTGAAGCAGGGAGAGATCACATCTTTTGAAAAACAGAAAACATCTGAACCACGGTGGAAAACTATGTTTTGTTATATTTTTTCTCCCTCCCAGTACCCAATGTTAAACAAGGGCCTAGAAACAAAAGCCATACAGATCTGCATGTACTTTGTCAGAAAAACACTTCAATAATGTTATATTTATATAAAAAAAGGAAGGAATAACAGTTTCCCATTTATAGCCCAAGCCAGAAAACACACACTACTATACACACACATACACACACGTGTGTGTATAGTGTACATATGAATATGTGTGTGTATGTATATTCACATATAGCAATATGTATTTGACAAACTAAACATATATAAATTTTGTGTTTAGCAGCAACTTGCCATAAACCAGGAAAATGTGTGTTTGTATACTGTTCTCTAATATTTCCATAAAGGTTTTTTTTTTCATTTCATTAATACCACACACATCAGTTCCAGCTAGCCAGCTAACATGACACATTTTCAGTGAGAAATGGCAGCTTATCGTAGCAGTGGTTGGTAGTTAGCATGTGCCTCCCCTTGCCCACACAGAACACACACACACACACACAGTCACAAATACTGTTAGCATAAACAAAGTTACATTAGCACAGAAGATAACGTTAGCATAAATTACATTCCTTGCTACAAACTATGCTAACAATGCTTCCTGAATATTTGTTTGTGCAAAACATCTTGCTGTTTATATCAACTAAAGTATGCCAGACACTAAACATATGCCAGTATCTTTTGTTAAACACTCAGATAACACTTTCATCCAGTGCCATCACTATGCTTTAAACATATATTTGTATAAAGGTGACATTTTGTCCTCACTGGTATTTGTACAATCTACCATGAGAGCCCTGGCCACATCACTATAAAATAACTACTAAATAACTTCTACTATCTCCCGAACTGTGTTATTTCTGTGTCAGTCAGAATGTTATAAATTAAAGTGAAACATTAGAAGTGCCTTCAGTTAACCTTCACCTTTTCTCTCTGTATCCCATGTGCCTCAGCAGTGTGTTAGCATTTCCAAAAATGGGCTGGACCCTCAGTGTTTTGCTCAAGGTCACCTGGGAGGATACACCGCCGTCTCTGACATCCAGGAGAAGGACAACGTTTCTCGATCTGCATCATCCTGGTTCCACTAAAAAAAAAAAAAAAAGTGAATATGGTTAAATTCAGTATTATCTTCTTGCTGGAAGCTATTTTTCCCCACTCACTTCATATATTTGTACTAAGGGCTCCTGTCACGGCCGCACATTCCCAGTGTCAGGATCCCCATCCTCTCCTGGATGTTTAGAAATGACTATAAATCAGATCCATCTGGGGGCTCTGAAGACGGGAATTGGATTCTGGCTGTGTGTCGTCTCGTCTGCAGAGTCGGGTCCCAGCGGACTGAAAGCCTCCTGTGTCAACAGCTGGTGTCCTGTACCTCAGACACACTCACATCCATGTGCATGCACCTGAAAAAGGAAGAGTCAATAAACACAGATGGAACGGTTAAAATGCCACAGCCGCGGTTCAGATAGATTGCAAATGAAAAACAGATGACTGTGAATTTAGCGATTTTTTACAAAAGCTTAGTGATTCACATTGAGGAAATATATCTTGAATTAATGCGGTCTAAATGTAATTGATATTACTTTGACATTTGTCTTCACATGATCATCTTCTTGAGGTAATGGTTGAGGTCCTACATCAACCCATCTGTAAGATTAAAGGTTGCCTAAAGAAAGGTTGCCAATGTTCAGTTTTTCTTTTCCACCTGTTTTTGTGTCATGTATTTAGCTGTATGACTGAAATGTCACTGAATACTGTTGTGTTTCAGATGATCTCAGACGAAAGCCCCTATTCTCTGTCAGCATTTAGGGGCTGATAAAAACACCACAGAGTCCACCTGGGTTCAAAGAAACATTCATTACAGAGAAACAGCATCTTGGGTGAGAAACAGGGAGGTAAAGTCATCGTGTTTTAGAGTTGCTGGTGTTTAATAAATTATCTAATCCTGCATCATCCTTTTGAAGACTTTCGCACACATTTACGTTGATGGAGACGTCCGCCTTTTATTGTGCAGAAACGTTCCTTTAAAACGTGTGCAGCGCTTTAATAGAAACACGGGTGCCGCGTGTACTCTGTTATTTGCTGTTCCACGGATACATGTCTGCTGACAGGGAGTGTAATTAAAGGGATCAAACTGTTCAGTCTGAAGACAGTTTTCTCCTTCCGCAATGCCATCCCACCTCAGTATTACAAGTCTGTTTTTTCCTAATATCTGCGCACTAGAGGAGCGTCAGAGTGGAAAGTAGGACTTCTGTGGTGGCTACGTTTGTTCATCCCCTGGCCCTCTCTAATTCCTCCCCCTCTCTGTGCCCCTTAAATGTTCCTCAAAAACCTCTGGCTGGGCCTTTTGGTGCCCATCCCAGGCCCACAGGGGTGTATGTGTCCAAGCTAAAGCTGCCTCTCCCTGCTTGACCCCACTCTGCCTTCCTTCCCGGGCCTTAATCCTGATCAAGCATGTCTAGACCTCTCATTACCAGCACATAATCAGGGTGCAGGGGAAGGACGGGGCGATGGGGCCGGAGGGAGCGCACGCTGGATGGTGGGAGGAAAGGATGCAGAGAAAGTGACCCTGACAGTGACCCGCACATTCATTCCACTGTTTACTCTCTCGGTAAACAGACAGACTACACAGGCAGTCAATACACAGGATGGAAGAAGGATGGAGGGGGTGACATGAGGCAGGGGAGAGAGAGACCAGATGTAAACAGAGGATTAGACAGAGAAAGGGAATCCTCAACAATATGTATCTTGAGAGGCTCAGAAATGTAAAAAAAAAAAAAAAATGGAGAGATTTTTCTCCTTTTTTTTCCTAATTCAAACACAAAACAACATTTTCCTTAAGGAAATGGTTGTTTATTTACTTTTGTTTTGCCAAGAGTTAAAAGAGATTACTGATACCGCTCTCACACCTTTCCATTCAACATGAAGCTGGAGCTGGTTAGCTAAGCTTAGCATAGAGACTAAAAATGGGGATAAGCTGGCCTGGCTGTGTGCAAACGTAGCAAAAATCATCTATCGGTTCCCCCAAAGCTCACTAACATTACACTTATGTATTCAAAACTCATTAAAGATGAAAGTTTTGGTTTTACAAGTTATTATGGGCCAAACTGCCTCCTGGTCAGGAGCAGTGACTTCCCTGAGTCTTTTTGGAGGTTACCAGCAGAACATAAGTTGTGGTTTAAAAAGTGTTTTGCATAAATTAAACAAATAACATACAACATTATTTTGTGAACTTTTAAGACTACTAACAATAAGATTTTTGGCCATCTGCTATGTGAATGATCTTATTTCCAAAATGTCCCAAAAAGTGTCATTTAATTCATCGTAGCGGAGTTTTTCTTTATATTAGACTTTTCAAAAAAGATTTATTAAAAAAATATATATTTAGCCTCAAGTGGCAGATTGTATCACTTGGGGGGAAAAACACACACACACACATCAAATGACATTTTTGCCAGTGACAGTATAATCAAACAGAAAGGGCCGCATTGATAGAAAACTAAATGGAAGAAATTCCATTGATGTGACTGGATTTACCATCATGAGCTCAATCCCATTACCACAGATATACTCCGTTAAGCCACAGATCCAGTCATGCAGCTGAGTGTGACATGCTGAGCTTACTGAACATGAGTGTATGCGATGAGGGGCTAAAGGCATGAGCTAATGACATGACAGGCATCACTGGCCAACCACAGATAGAAACAAGATCATGAAACCATAAAATAATATACTACCTGCTTAAAACGAAAACGTGCTGGGGCATGTGTTTCAATAAATATAGGGGGCTTAAAGAAGATAGGGGAGAAGATAGATGTGTGTGTGTATGTCTGTGTGTGTGTGTGTGCACGCACATTTTGAAGGAGTTAGAGGTGTCTCCTAAGCCGCTGTGCCATGACATGCCTTTCAAGTGATCAAGTGTGATGCCGTGATCCCATACAAAATTCACCACATGGCAGCATTTTCATCAAGTCTCTGCAGCTGGATTTATCTCACCCTGCACGCACACACACACGCACACGCACACACACACACACACACACACACACACACGGACACACACATACACACACACTCATCTATACGATCAAAAGAAGTGCCCAGAGTCTGCACCTGCATACGGTCCCGCACTCAAACACACTCTGCATGCCCTATAAATACACTGCGGGCAGTGTTAGTGTGTGGGGTGACTGGAGGCCTGTTTCACTACATCTCTGAAACATTCATGCGGGTCTGCGTTTGGTCTCATCTCAGTCTCTCTCTTCTTCCTCTTCTTCTTCTTCTTCTGCTCTGGTCCATCCCCCCTCACCCTCTTGTCCCTTGCCTTTCTTCTTCTTTCTCAATCTCGCTTTCGGTCCCTCTCTCATCATTTGGATTTTCTCTCTTTTAAATACACATATACTCCTTGTAAATTCTGCTGCCTCCTAATTACATCTGCATTCATTTTTCAGTTCTGCTGCAGACACTTTTGCCATCTCCAGCAGCACTTGAGTGCTTCCCTGCAAATTCCTGGCCTGATTTACATACAGGGGGGGCTTAACAGTGGTGCTCTAATTGGCTGTCTGGTCTGTATTCAGTGTGCTAATTGCTTGTCTGTGAAAAGTGTCCACACAAGGGCTGATTGACCCCCATGAGACGGGTTTATCGGCTTGGCTGTCAATCACTGCAGCCCACCCAGGATGCCTCTGTAGACACTGCAGTACTTGTCAATATAAGCCCCATAAAGAATGAAGTGACATAAATGTGTTGATACTTTATTTAAAGTATGGGTGTCACCTGGATAAAGATAATGTTGTGATGTTGATGATATCTGACCCTTAACCTTCATTGTCAGGAGCTGTTGTGGATAAATGAGGTTTTTGAGGCTTTGCTTTACTCTAAGCCCCCTGCACAAAACAGATGTGGTGAAAGTGGTACACACTGTCAACGGAGACTTGTGCCAGCAAAGACTATGAATGTAAAGTAAATCACCTGAAGCATCACCTGAAAATGCATGTAGAGTGCGAGCGCACCCTCCCCAAAGATTAGACCCTTCCTTAAGAATGGGCAATGAGGCTGTCATATAAACGTAGTATTGCTGTGTGGTTTATCCCTGTTACATTACACATGCTGTTGCTTTTTAGTGGCAAAAGACACACTATTCATAGGAGCTGCAAAATGAGGGGATTTTAATGTAACACACCCAAGTTATAAGCTGCCTAGCTGTAAACATCTCACACACCCCGCAGATTTATAAGGATTTAGACTGGCAGGATTGTATGTTATTGTTCATTTTTGCATAATTCATTTTTAAAAATAGATTTTCTCTCCCTGGCTCTTGGTCACTTTTCAGATTCTGAATCCTCCGCAAGGGAATCCAGACAGAATTCAACAGAAATAGGGAGACTTATTTTGTCAAGAATATTGATTGAACATGAAGACATATTGAGGAAAAAATGTTTTGGACAGCCCAAAGCCAGTTTTCTGTAGGATAACATTTGGTGACGCCTAGTAATTTATAACAATGACCAAATAACAGCTTGCCAGTCATCAATCATCATTCCCCTTTGTTCCCAGATGTTTTGGCGGATGAGGTCAGGTCCGGGGACTGACCTGAGTAAAATGAGGCTGATACCTCTCATGCAAGAATCAAAAGATTCAATTAGTAAATCTTTATGGGCAAAAAAAGATGACAAAGTTTTACCTGGGCACCCCTCCCTTGTGTTCACTTAGAACAAACCCCTCCTGCTGGCACCATTCGAGTGTTAACCATGTTCTGCAAGCGCCGCCTGTGATTCCAGGAATGTTTATCACTGAATCCTCTAACAGCTGCATTGTGTGCCGTGTGATAATGTGGCAGAATGAATGCTAAGAGGCATTCGGGCTGGTGTGCTGTTTACCTTGCAATCAAAAAAGCAAGTCATTAACATTCTCCTCATTGTTGTGTGCCGCTTCTCAGACACCTCGCTGCATCTCAATGGGCTTTTCATTGAGACAGTCAGGGAGTCAATTAGCTTATCTGCCTATTGGCGATATCTGCCTTCATGTTGTTGTTGTTGTCCCCATGCAGGGCCGGCAAAGGGACCGTCCACATGAACTCACTACAGTCACGCAGAGGCATGCTTATAACAGCTTATAACACCAGGGCCATCTTAAAAGAGACCTCACACACACATGCGCGCAGTAGTCCGTGCACACACACGGGCACGCTCCCTCCCTAGACGATCCCCTGGGCTGTAATTGAGAGTAGGGAGGCCCCCAACAGATAAACAAGACCTATTGATTCAGTGTAATTTGACTCAGTGGGTGCCATAATGACATTGTAGGACAGGACCTGTTTGTGTGTGTGTGTGTGTGTGTGTGTGTGTGTTTGCACAGGCACTTGCTATAGTGAATGATGACACATTATTCAGCTGCACCAGGGGAATTTAGCTGATTGGAAAGTGATATGGAAGAGGGCAAGCGAGGTAGAGAGACAGAGGGAGAAAGAGAGAGAGAGGGAGCAGAGTGCCAGCGCTGAGGGAGAGAGAGTGTGTTATAGATGAGGAGGTAACAGTGTGAAAGCAGAAGTAGATTGCGCTGCTCTCGTGTGTGTTTTTCCACGGGCACACAGCCGTAAATACTGTCTCTCTGTGTAAAACTCCCAGGCGATCAATGAGCCATCAGAATAATGTTTTACTTGCTAATCAAAAGGAGGAAAGGGAAGAGAAAGAGAGAGAGAGGGAGAGAAAGAGTGTTCAATGATGTGCAAGCAGATAAAGTCTCTAGCTGAATTCCAATCATTCCCCGCTTCATTCCAGAGTTTGACTACAGATTTGGAAATGTTAATCAGCCATCTGTTGATCGCAGACAGCAGATCACGGCCGGTCCTTCACTGCTGCTAGATGCACTTCAAAAATAGACTCTCATTTGGAAAGCAAAAGCATTTGTTTGATTTCACTTTGACGCTTTATAAGCATTTGAGCAGCGGATGCAGATCACACATAGGCAGACACCGAAACGCTGTGGCGCCACGCTGAAACTGCCAATAGCAGATGTTTTGTGCCGATATTCTGTCTCATTTAATGCGACAGCTTTAATGCAACACAATTACAGGTCATCAGGTTTTATTCTAGGCAGGATGGAAGAGCTTCTGCGGGAGCATTAAGATAATGCTGCTCCAAAGTCCAGCTTAACAATAGTAATAAAACTTGTTTATGAGTGCGTGTGTGGAATCCAATTAAAATATTGCACTGTGCTCACTTTAGGTTAAGACCTTTCCATAAGCAATCTGTGACATATGATATATCAAATAACTATATATATCGAAATCTGCATAATCTGTATTGTATTAGAGTCGTTCAGATAGCAGATCCTAACAACTGTGTGGGTAATGCTAACAGTGCTAAATGCTAATACCATTGTCAGCATGTTGGCATGCTCCCAGTGACAATGTTAGCGTGCTCATAGTTAGCAGTTATCATGTATCATTGGCATCCACCACAGCTGTTTTTATAAAGTGAAATCTGAAACCTGCAGGTGCTTGGTTGCATCCTCATCCATGAAATTCACAAACACTTTATCCTAAGTCATTTTTAGAACTCTTTAGCTGGCCAAGCTGACCGAGTCACTGGCCCCTTTTTCATTCTCTGGTCATCAAATATAAATGCTCTGTCACAACTTGTCGCTACTTCTTGAAGTTTTTAAAAACATCCAGAGAGCAGCATGTCTAAGACAAAATTTTTGGCAGTTTATTAAACAGATCTTTTTGAGATACTCAAACAACAAATGTCGTCGTCATGGTGGCGCTGTAGAAAAAGCCGGGATTAAGATTAATCTTCTGGGCACCACCAGTGTCTGTTCAGAATTCCAAGAGATGCTGAGATATTTTAGTCTGGACCCAAGAGCTGCAGCGACCACACATTACTGTCCTGGTAGAGACATACCGAGCGTGTTCTGACGGACTGTATTGGTTTAGTGTTGGACACACACACACACACACACACTTCAGATCAGAGACGTCCATCCCTGCTACCACGGGAACCTCTAACCCCACAGTGGAGGGTAAAGAGAAGCTCTGCTGTCATTTTGACTTCCTCTGGCTTTGCTCTCCTTCAGTTGACAGGCTGAGACCGGGGTAATTGGTGCCACGTATGATTCTGTCAACTCGGAGGACAGGTAACAAGGCACAGAGACAGACAGAGAGACAGATATTTATTTCATGCTGTTCCTATGGTGGTCCCAGTGAAAAATTCCATTCATTTTTTTTCATGTGTTTCGCTTTTCCTTGTGGCCCAACAAAAAGCCCAGCTCTGTTCCTTTACTGTAAAAGTGACTTCCACCACAGTGATGTGCAGAAAATCTCTGCCATGCAAAACATCCAGTTTCCAGTATGTTCCATTGCTCCTTGAGTTTTCTACAAAATTAAATCAAATCTCTGCTATCAATTAGTGGTAAATTTCTCAATATTACTTAGAAATCCTGAAATAAAAAAACCCTCAACCCTAAACACTCAATTTGTTCAAATAAATGCATGAATTTGTTTTCCGGCATCTCCCTTTACTCCTTTTTACAGCACTCTGTCTCCTCCCCCAGCACTCACTCAGACACACACTCACATTTCAAAGAAGTACAGTAATAAAGATATATTTTCCATATCATTTGTGAACACATGCATACATTACATATGTGTGCACACACAAACACACACACACACACACACAAAGCCTGGCTCAGCCCCAGTCTCTCAGCTTTACAATTTACAGCACCAACAATTCTGTCTATCAGACGAGCAGCCATTTGCACAGAATTAGGTCAACACTTCTCCACACAACACCCCTCCTTCTCTCTTCCTCTGTCTTTGCTGATTACAAACTCATCTGCCTCATCCTGTTCCCTGGTTATCAATTCTCTTTACTGTAATTTATATAATCAAGTCAAGCAACAACGCAGCACCCCCGCAACTAAAAAAATGTTACAGTGTGCACCTACTGTGCCCAAGGTAAAGATCAAATTAGTCTTTTAGGCGCCATTTCAAAGGCTCACAATGTGTGTTAAGACTTGAAAGCCTTTCCAGTGAAAATGATCCACCAGGAATCATTTTGGGATTTGCCCAATATGTGCTGTGTGTGTCTTTGATATGGAATTTTTCAAAAGCGCGGTCTGTGATTGCTGATGGCGAAGCTGCAGATGTTCTGATCTCAGCAGATGAATTATTCCACGCGGTGCTCCTAGTTTAGCAGTCTGGCTCGTACACAGTCTTTAATTTAACGGGAGCGCGAGAGGCGGGCTGAGCCGCCACGCAGCCATCTTGCCATCGCCGGATCTCTCTCTCTTTCTCTCTCTCTCTCTGTTCACTCTCATCCTTGGGCATGCAGCCTCCCTCCCCCCACCGCTCCATGTGCCAGCCTAGAGGGTGTGCTGGGAGGGCAAAGTCGATGTGTGTGTGTGTGTGTGTTTGTGCCAAGGGCAGCCTTGCTACTGTAGCTTTTCAGGCTGTCAGTATGTTGGTGCCACTGCCCTTTTCTTTCAGGTCGACATTTTCTCTCCAAAGCTGCCTTCCACCAGCACCCATACTTGACCTCATTACCTCACCGTCATGCAGACCACATGCTTCACAAATTCACCTCATTCTGAGAATGATACAGATTCTCCACATTCTTTGGGAAGGATGTGACCTCTCGGTGGTCTCCGCAGCCCCAGGTTGGGTTAGGCCGGGGATGGTTGTGGTTTGATGTCGTGGGTTTGCATAGTGGACCTTTATTCTTCCTAACCAGCTGACTGCCTTATCTTATCCAAGCAGCGCTGCAGGCTAAAGCCCCATATGGCTGCCAGAGAACCGGCCTCACCTTCCTCTTCTGTTTATTCACACCAAATGAGATGATGAAATGTTTCATGGCGCGAATAACTACAAATACGAACAAAGAGCCCACGTTCACTGAGTCCGCAACACTGTGTCTGGCCTATTTTATTTTTCAGTAAGGAGACGGCGTCCCGCTGGTGTGTGTTTTCATTGTGGAAGGTCTCTAATGGTGATATTAGAGGGGCACTGTCAAGCCACCCTGAAAGAGCACACATCCAGCCAGCCTTCTCGCACTGACCTGTCACTAGCTCTCAGTCACATCACATCCTAATACTGCACAGTGTGTGTGTGTGTGTGTGTGTGTGTGTGTGTGGTTCCTCTCCCTGGGGATATGTGTCATTGTATGTTTTTTTGTTGGGTGTTTCTATAAAACATCATTTCAGAGCTGCATCCATGACTGGCGGCACTGATGTCCTTGGAAGGTGTTGAGTGTTTAATTAGATCCATATCTCCTTAAAATACACTCTCTCAGATTGATTTAATTAGTCAGCTGTAAGTGCCTTCTTTAACAGTGAGGACAATCTGACTGTGAGAGACGGGTCGTTCGGTCCCTTTATAGTAATAATAAAAATACGTGAAGATATTTTATAGATGGGCATAACATTTAAGTGTCCCCAGATGGCCTAAATGTTGTTTCAGAGCTTCTCAGCTCTAATTGGGAAATATATTGCACAGAGCCCAGTGAATCCTGGGAGTTTGGAGCATTTGGATTGTGAAGAACTTTAAGCACGAGCCAAAGAAGCACAGTGGTAAAGGTATTCTGCAAATATTTGATATGCACAAATTTTACAGGAGATTATGTTCTTTTAGTCCCCGCTTGTTTCCAGTTCTCCCCTTATCTACTCATTAAAGCTGAAGCTCAGGAGACTTAAAGGAACAGACATTTTGGGAAATGCGCTTACTCGCTGAGAATATAATATTATGAAGCTAAAGCCAGAAAACATTTAGTTTATCTTATAGCATGAAGAGTGAGAAGTGGGGAAACAGCTATCCTGGCCATGTCCAACAGTAACAAAATCCACTTATCAGCACATTCCTAACTGTCTAATCGACATTGTTTAATCTGCGCTACTGTCATCGGTTGTGGTTTTGCTGGACTGTTTCTTTGCCAGGCCCAGTGATTTCCTGGAGAATACACTTTGGTTTTTGCACAGATTAAACAAACAAGTTAATCTAGTCTTCACGCTTAGATAAACTGGCCATCTCCAGGCTGTAACTAAATATTTACCATGCAAACTGTTGTGACTCGTATCGATCTCCTCATAGAACTCCCAGGAAGAAAGCAAATATCCCAAAATGTTGCATTACTGTTCAAAGCACCTATTTGGAGATGTTGTTTTGCCATCAGAAAGTGAGCCCCTCCAGCTCTA
>JBAJHX010000040.1:4529297-4540359 GCA_037176925.1 Amniataba percoides | reverse complement strand
AAAATGTTGCATTACTGTTCAAAGCACCTATTTGGAGATGTTGTTTTGCCATCAGAAAGTGAGCCCCTCCAGCTCTAATCGCTGCTGGGACACAGCACCCAGTGCAGCCTCTGATACACACAGGCTGTGGGGAATGGGAGAGGTAGGGAGCCCCCAACTCCACAAGTAAATGAAAGGATGAAAACAAGGGTTGTTGTTCTTGGACAGAGCGAGCACCTGCAGCACAGACTTATCAAAATGCAACCGAGGAGGAAATACGGGAACTGTGAATGAAATCCCGGCTTGAATGTAACTCAAGTAGTACAACTCTGATTTCACATTTATTTCTGCAGTAGATTACATACAAAGAACAATACCACTACCCTGGCTTTCTAGTAAAACAGCTCCCCATTGTAAATGCATTCAGAGCCTAAGTCCAGGTCCAGCTTGCAATATATGTCATACACTGGCTTGGGGGCTACAAAAGGATTTTTTTTTTTAGATGACTAAGGAACGTCACATGATCATCACCCCCAGACAACCCTGACATGTTTTACACTTGAACTGAAGTCCCTTCACCCACATCGTCAAAAGACTTAAAAATACATTTGACAGATTTAGAAACAAAGTGATCAAAAGTTGTGAAACTTGCTGCATGTTTCCTGTACGGCCAGCGCACCACTTCCTCCCTTTCATGACCTAAAGCAGCAGACGGCCAGAGATATTAGCAGAAGTGTGCCAGTGTGCTATTTCCATGCTTAATTCAGCAGCATGTTTCCAAAAAAGTATAACAGTGAAAATGCACACTATGCAAAAGTTACCCTGGCTTACGCTCTTGACAGGGCGTGACGGAATAATACGTCCAGTCAAAAGGGCTCGCTAATTTGCATGTGCATGTATCTGCGCGAATGTGTGTGTTTTACCAGGCCATGCAGAGCCACTGGCAATACAGCTGCAACATTAGTGGGTCAGTGTGCCATCAACCCATTCATCAGCACTTCTCCCTCTCTTCTCTCTGTCTCCATCTCCCCTCTGACTCACCACCGGCCCATCCATCCATCCTCTCAACCCCTTCCCTGCTTGCTTAAATTCGCAAAGTGTCCTCATGCGGGTTATTTTGAATGAATTCCTACAGATGGACAATGCCAAGTGAGATGTGTAAGTGAATTCAGCTAACAGGGCGCGTGCATGCAGTCTATGGAAACGTTAATGAACTCCCAGCAAGGATCTGACAGATGGAAATGAGCAGGTGGTGGCAAAGCTCAGCGTCATATAAAATTATCTTCAATTGAGATTTCAGAAAGTCTTGTCAAAACAGCTTAAAAATGTTTTACCTGTAACATATTAATGAATTATAATAATATTATGACATGATAAGACATTAGAGGTCTGAGAAAGATGAAAACAACACATCAACGTGATATTGGATGGCCTCTTCATTTTGATGCTACAACATATCTGCATGGTTTCATCATGCAGCGTACAACATTTCCCAACATTAGCGGGTTTGCGGATGATTTTGACTTTTCTTAAAAATCAATAAGGTCAATTGTGAGTGGGTGAACATGTGTGCGCAACCTGTTATGTAATTCAACCAAATATGTAGTGAAAGTACGTAGTAGAGAGGAAAGCAGAAATGTTTACATGCTGCTGGCAAAACATTTCTTCCTCTTAAAGGGGATCTACAATTTTACACGTCTGTTTACAGGTCTGGGTGAGCACTGCTATATGTGTGAGAAAGAATTATATAGAGCCCACAGAGGGAGGTGTGTGAAATAAGATAAGTTACAAGAAGACATGTCTTGAGTCAGCGTTGGTTGAGGCTGAAGACTACAGGGTTGAAAATGGAAAATACCCAATCATACTGTGGCGGGCAGTGTGGGTAATGTAGGCACCATGTTCTGACAGGGAAAGAGTATTCTCGGAATAAAAAAGACGATTTCTCACAAATCATTAGATATTATATTAACTTTGTGAGTCTGCCAGTGCTATTCTGAGTATTCTCTCAAACAGATGATCATACAATGATACCATCATGTGTGAGAGTGTCTTGTTAAATGGTGCTACAGGAAATTACTATTTTAACTCACACATTAGAGACAGTTTTAAACAAGAATGGTCAGAACTGAAGCAGCAGAGGCCAAGATATCCTCAATGACTATATGGGGTCATTATCCAAAACTACAGGGAAACTAAATTTCCCTTAATGCATCGCGACAGAATCTGTCAATGAGGATGACATCTTCAGGGTTATTGCATAAAAAGACGATATACAACTCCGTTCACTGACTGAGCAGAGATGCCTTGTGAGGCTTACTGAACTGCATGAATAAACGGATGGAGTGCACCTCTAACATGAGATGAACTGAGCTGAACCCCTGAGCTGAATATCCAGCTCTTGTCCCACAGTCTCTAAAGAAAGTCACAAGTCTGGTGTCTCCTTTTCCCTCCTATTTCATTCTCTGTTTCCTCGAAGCCGCCTGCCCTCCGAGCACTCATCAGATAAACACAAAAAGACAAACCGAGCCTAAGACTCTCATATTTCTGGCCTAAATAGGATGTTCAACCCTTTTATTTTCTTCTTTCCTAGTCCTCCCATTCCCCTACTTTCCTCCGACTTTCTCTCCCTGTCTGTCTCTCTCTGAGGATGGATGGAGGAAAGCGAAGGAGAGAGGAGGAGGCAGAAGAGGAAAAGGGAGGGGGTGGATGTGTTGTTCAGTTCTGCTGAATGCGCTCACATGTATGAAAGAAGAAGCATTTATTTTAGGACTCTCGCGTGGGTGTACACAGATTTGAAATACACACACACTCACACACACACACACACACTCACACACACACACACACACTGGGGAAGTGAGAGCTCACAAGCCCAGAGATAGGCCTGACCTACCTTTATATCAATCTTGTTTTGAAAGCTGCTGGAAGGAGGATGCTTTCCTCTCTAGCTCAAAGACTTTTCCATGTACCTGAATACTCCAAATGCATTACACATTACTCAACACACACACACTCATACACAGAAAAAAAGGGAAATCATGGCAAATAAAGAGAGAGAAAATGAAGAAACAGAAAATAAAAGGCGAGTGGTTCATATCTCAGCAACACATCGCACAACGAGTGTCCACGTTGTTGTGTCATATTGTGTCAGCATTGCCACGACGTTATTATCCTGTAGAAACTGTTGTCATGGTAATAAGGTCACTGGCATGCTCGTATGTCAAAAGGGATTTATACTGGGCTGACACCATTTCCAGTGCTGCATGTGCCAGGCGTGTGTGTGTGTGTATGAGTGTGTGTTTAAGCGATGTGTGTATACTGTACGTTAGACAAAGACAGACTGGGAGGCTGAGTCTCATAATTTCTTCGCCAGTGAGCAACAGCGCAGCTGAAATTCTGCATTTAGGACAAACAGCGCTTTCTTCTCCTGAAAGATGTGGGCCTGTTGAAAATCAAGGCTTATAATAATACTGGAATTCACACTGCTTAGAAAAAACCTCTCACAGCAGCACATCTTCACTTCTCTCCACTACAGTATTTACACTGTGACACACACACATAAACACCTCCTCTGGGAAAATCCACAGAGGGATTTCCCCTCTCTGACCATAAATCAATGAGTGATGAAGAAAGAAGTGGACAGAAAGTGAAAATGAAATGCCACGAGTGTGTTTGATATGCATGTGTGAGCGGTGATGCGCCGCTCGAAAATGGGCCAGCACTAGTATTCGCCTTGTGGACAGAAAGTCCCCAACACTCCTCTGAAAGTGGCCCTTTAAAATAGGCTTTGTTACGTTTTGCCTGCCGACGCTGAAACCTCCCAGAATCTCAGAAAGAAAAGAGGAAAATCAAATCTTGCACTGTAAAGTACAAACCGCTTCTTTGTCACGCCAGACAACATGTTAATGTGACCTACTTAGCTGGTATTTAACAGGACTGGAGTACGACGACACTCCACCTCCACGTTTCCTTACACCATTGTTGTTTGCCCCCCAACTCTGACTCCCTTTGACCCCGGGCCACTGTGGCAGCTCAAAGCTAAAGTCATGATTATTTTTTTGCACTGCTCCGTGTTTGCCCAGCGTGGACATCTGTCAGCTAAAACGCTCAGCCATATGCTATCTATTGTCCCTCCACGAGATCCGGGAATCAGCACTTATACGACTGAGCGAGCATTTAAGCGATATTGACCGCAGCGAGGCTGGCTTTAATTAGGACAGCTGATTATAATCCGGGGCAGAGGTTGCATGGAAGAAAATTAGACTTAATCATCTAAACCTTCTGTTTCTTTTTGTTCTGCTCATGGTGGCAGCATCCACAAACAGTAAAAGGAGGCAGCCATTCAGGAAACCTTCAGCACACTCTCTCCAGTGATCGGCTCGGTTTCCTCTGATTTAATACCCATAATCCTTTTGGCTCCGTAGTCTCTTCCCTTCAGTGTCTTTACCCCGCCAGTGCTACCTCTCCTCTTCCCCTCCAGCTGGACTTGTGATGCTCATCCATAGGGTGATGAAGCGCAGAACAATGGAGCCTTTGGGAGACCGAGCTCACCCGCAGCCCGACATCCAGGAATACATACACAAAGCCTCATTGACTGCAGCCAGACAAAAAAATAAAGAAATAAATAAAAACAAGAATAAGGGTTAGGTGGGGGTCTGGGATCACACACATCTTAAAAGAAGTGGCTGTGTGGTGGGCTGACATGAACTAAATTACGACCGCCACAGGATAAAAGGCACGCAGGCAGGTAACGGCGACCCAGGAAACTAGTCAGCATTCCTTCCCGGTGTTCAGGGGAGAGCGGCATGACGAGCCTCGGGCGACGACCCGCAGTCATGTGATCAAAGGGAGGGCAGTGGAAGGGGTCAAAGGGCAGGGACGACTTGGAGTTTCCCCCGAGGCTGAGCACTTCAGCATGGTGTGGCAAGGTGACAGCAAGCAATGGAGAAAGCTAAAGGGTATGATTGGCTCAATTAGACTTCCATTGAGTTTGCAAGTGCCTAATAATCCTTTTCCGGCAGTTTGTGGTGATTGGTGGTGAATGGCGGGGAGCTGCTATTTGAAGCTTTAATGGGGTTAGTGGCAGGCCCTTTAGTTTTGCAAATTGTGAACCATAAACACTCAAATGAAGCTTTTGAGTTGCAGAATAGAATTTTTCCATCATCTTCTCATCAGGTATGTTGCGTCAGACCTGTAAAAAGTGAAGGTCCTTTAAGTTTCATATTGGCAGGTGCTTTCCTTTGTGAATATGACATCACACTTTATTCCCCACCTCCTGGTTTATGATGACTACCAGTGTGGAAAGCACCTGTACGCCCTGACTCAGTAAAACACGCAGGCACAAGAGAGTTAGGTGACTTCCCCTGAGGTCATTTAAATGCCATTGATTGTAGTGAACTGAAAAATGTGTCCTTGATTCCCCAGAAAATAATATTGTGTAATCAGTTTCATGTCAGTCAGTCATGTTTCTTTATCCTGCTTCTTCCTTTTACTCTATCTTAATGTTCCTTTCTCTTCTTCCATTAACCTTGCAGCCAAGGACAGAATGATATATTGGCGTCCTGTTATTACCGCCTTGATTGGTCATATCATCCAAGTCTAAGATGATGGATGATTATGTCGGCATATATTTAGGGTAATGATTTATGAATGTTACATAGGTGCTTATTGGAAACCACCAACATGAATCAACCATACAATTTGTTTAGATTCCACGCTGGTACGCAGGAGTGTCATTAATTAAGAATGAATCACTCTTCTTGTCCCGCTTTGTTAAGTAGACATTTTTATTTACATGATTATAATACACAATTTAAAAATTCTAAACCACACAAACTAGTTCTTACATAGACATCAGCGCTTACTACACATTTACACACAGTAACTTCCAGGCGTAATGGACAAAGCTAACAATAGAGAAAGAGATAATGGGATATCAGTGACACATCTGACAAGACAAAACATTTCAATTCAAGAATTGAATATGCCACAAAATATGCCATATCATAGTATTCCAGGAACAACACGCTTAATGATCAAACAATGTCAGTTAGTTTAATCAGATATTTACCACTCATGCCAAACTTTATAGACACTATTAACACACTTCTCTATTTATGCACATAAATAATAGCTGTCATTACTGGTTAAGATATTTTTTTCATTTTAATGGTGATTAATAATGATTTATAAAATCAGCGGTCTGAAACTAGCTAGTAGCTACAAAGATCTTAAAAAGACATCCAGTCCTATCATTCCCAGTTTTCTTTACTGCGTCCTGCTTAATTTCAAGCCACTTTTACTCCATCTCGTCGTCCTCCTCCCAATCCCAGGGTCCATCCATCATGGAGCTTTTTGTATGTGATGGGGGTTTCAACAGTTGTTTGATGACCTCTTATCACACACCCTGACCACGCCTTAAAGCTATTGCTTAGCCATCAGCACGTCATTCAGTCGCAGCCTCCACCTCTGGCTGTCTTCTTTCTCCCCCACCGTCCTTTTCTCTCCATCTAAGGCCTCGGCTCTATCATACAGATCAGAAAACCCCCTCCTCCTCATTCTCCCCCTCTCTGCATTCCAACCCTCGGCACATCTATATGAACTCTGTCACAGCTGATGCCCTCCTTGCTTTGTGTGTGTGTGTGTGTGTGTGTGTGTACAGGCGCATAATGTGTGTGAAGGATTGCTTCTCTGTGCCTTTCACCCCCTGACACTCACTGGTCCCATGACAATGCTTCCCTTATATGCACATAACACACAGATGCACATGTGCAAACACACACACAGACACACATTACACAGAGCAACGTGTCAAGTGTAGTGATGAGGAGACGATGAGCCTGCGCCTCGTCACTGCCCTCAACGTCGTCATTACCATCACACAGGGACTGGGCTTTCATGGAAGAAGGAGAAACGAGTGCTTGATGTTGTTCCATCTGCAAAACTTAACCATGACGGCGTCTCCCCCTCCCACCCCCCACCCCCCCTGCAGGGCTGAGTTACCTCAGGCAGGCTGAAGAAGCCCATTCACAGGAGAAGATGGCTTGAGGAGACGGGAGGGCCTGCGTGCCAGGCATTCCACAGTACACAGTGGACACATTATTATGACATTTACAAGGCCAGCTAGATAGATACAGCGTGATACGTGTGTGAGAAAAGGTTGTCCTCTCAGTGAGACTACTATGAGTCAAGCACAGCGATGGCAAACCACAGAGTAACAGAGTGAGGAAAACTAGAAAAGGCTGTGATGTGTTGTGATGCATTCACTGAACAACAGCAGAGTTTATGTGTGCTGCACTGCTGCCTCATCACATTTGGATGCATATAAACACATGATAAAAGTCCAGTCCTGCAAATACAGCAATAAAACCACTTACAACTCCCCATAATAATCCTGTTAATGTTTGGGAAGTGCTGCTACCTGCTTTACTCATGAGAGTAGGTAAAATGATTCACCATTCACTCACCATTACTATCATGCTGTCAACAAACACCTTGTGCCTCTTCAGCGTCTACACGAGAAATATGCACACCTCACACATGTTTCAGTAAATGTTACCCAGATACACTATTTGGCCAAAAGTATGTGGACACCCCTGCTTAAGCTCTGGAGTCTGTTTTTTTTTTTTTTGTGGCTTCAACATGAAAATGCACCTGTTACAAACCAGCGAGGCCCATAAAAGAACTATTTGATCCGGAGACAGTGGAGGCTGTTCGAGCAGCGCATTAAAGGCAAAGTTAGTCACACGGGGAAAGGAGCACATTCATTCTGTTGGCGAGACTTAGATGAGAGGATTGACACTCCGCTCATGTCTGTCTGTTAAATGTCTGTGAGCGAGCCTGGCTCTGTTGGAAGGTAAGAAAGTCTGCCTTCCAGCACGCAGTAGTGACTTCTGGGAGTCTTATTGTCTGACTGTGAGGCAGGCGGAGGATATATGAAGTCATTGCCTCTAGCCAAAACAGCCCATAACAGCCCGTAACATCAACTGAAAAGATATGGTGTGTTGATTGGTACGTTTTAGAGGTGGTGGTGTGTTGACCTTTTTAATAACCTCAGGGCAGAAGAGCCAGGGTACCTTAGTCCCTGTGCTTCCAGTCATATCCTACATTAAGGTATAGACATGAGAGTAGTATCATTATTCTCATCTCAGCAGGAAAGCAAATTAGCAGGAAAGCTGAAAAAAAAAATCAGCAAATGATTCCTTTCATGTCCATGTACTTGTGACCATATAGTATGTATAGAAATACCTGTACTCCCCTAGAGATGTGAGCAAATTGAAGAGAGCTCTGTATGTTACAGTGAAATAGTAGGAGTGTAATCCCATTACTACAGTCATATGCAATGTTGGGGTATTTACAACACACTCTTTACCACATAATGAAATGTTTGCCTGGGCTGTGAAATACTTACATAACTTTCTTAACTGCATTATAAACACATTTAATTCTATAATATGGCAAATATGCAGGAGTAACTTCTGTTCAGCTGTGCTGATTTGGATGAACTCAATTTGTTTACATGTGAAGTGGAGAGATGGTGCATTTAGCGTCGGGACAGGCTGCTGACATGCATTCCAATGTTCCCAAGTCTTGCAAAATCAATTAGGCTGATTGGTCGCAGTAAAGATCATTTGCTACATACAACACTGAAGCCTTTTCCTGCCCATAACCGATTCTGTGTAGCCTTAACAGCTGTTGCGAGGAATGTGTGTGGGAGAAAATGATCAGGTGGAATGTGCATGATCATCACATTGACATATTTTGCTGCTGGTATGTTGTTGACAAGCGGAAGTGAACAACAAATCTAGTCATGGAGGCATGAGGAGACAGCGTGACACACTATTAGTCCCAACGCTGATCCTGTTCTCCAGTCAGAGCGCCAAAAAAAATGTGTCTTCATCCTCATGTCCACAATGAGAGCACAACATTGAACAATGGATTAAACCCTCATTCACCATTGTATTTGAAAAGTAGGTGCCTTTTTGTTTTTTTTTACTAATCAGCTGCTCCTACTGACAGGGACAGTCTGTATGGAGATGCTCCATCAGTTTTAAAACTAGCTTTGTCTATGTTTTCTGACTGAACTTTTCACCTGCACATTTTATCACAGTCCTCCTCTTCTGTCATGTCATGTGTTACACATTTTTCACATATTTCTGTAAGACCCTGACCATGATCTAATGACCATTATAATTCACTAAATTAATTGGATAGCTACAGCTAATTAAAACTGGTCACATTTGGAGTTCTGTACGTATTATTGCCATATGTAAGGACAGATAAGACTACTTATGTCATTACCTATACACTGTCTTGTTATGTCACTTGGGGATGAATCATGGATGACTAGATATCTGACAAAAATGTGTTTCTGGAAACAGCTGCTGTAATCGATTTTACTGAAACTCTGACTAGGTGCTGAATGGGATTGTAGGGGAATGTAATTTGAAAAGTTGCTCGGTGAGAATCTTTGGCGATACTGAAACCAAAAGGGGAGCACTCAGAAACTTCCCCACTCATGTAAAGAAATATCCAAAAGTGAAACTCCTGCACTGCATTAGTTCATGCCACAAACTGAAACAATCCGAAGAAACTAAAATCATTTATCATCAAATCATTTAGGTTAAAAAAAAATGAACAGACAAGAAAAAAGTTGCTCTTTGCTGATTTCAGTAATAGAAAATTGAATATTTTAACTGCTACCATGAATAGAGTTAAAAGACCATTCAGCTCTATTACAGATTTGTTACATTTACAGCATCTTCTGTGAGTACTGATACTCCTGTAGTGTTGAAGGTTCTTATCCACACAGCTTCACAAACCACACATAACTATTTATCAGTCCTCATTCCTTGTTTCTAACAAGATGTCCTGAGCTTGGTGTGACCGAAGAATCCATCATAGGAACAGAAGCTAGCAAACACACACACACTAACAAATATGACACAAAAAGAGAAAAGGATGGGAAAAAATGTTCCTCATTTATCACTGATGTTTTGTCAGTACAGTTCTTTCCTCACATGCCTGTAAAAACACTGTTAACTGCTGAACTAAATTGGCTCCATCGCTGGGGGTCCTCCAGGTGGGCGTGGACAATTAGGGAGTCAAGGGTGATTGGCGAGACGTGCCCTCAGACCGCACGCTGATTGGTCGGGTCCGGGCAGGTCCCGCCCACGGGTGGCGCCTTGAACCTGCTGTATGTTGAAGCGCAGCGTTGAAGCTGTGCTGAGTTTAGAGGGTCTCTCTCTGCCGGGACGACTACACCTAGTACAGGAGCACCGAGGGGACGTGCTGTGAAGAAGAAGAAGAAAAAAACCCGCAAACACACTTTTCCCCGCTTCACCGCTGGACACGTACCTCGCCCTGGGGGTTGGATTAACTTGAAGCCGCGCTTTTTTTAGTTTTTTCTTTTTACTTTGCTTTAGAAGACGCAGAGGAGAAGACAATGGGATCCCAGGCATCCAAAGGAGACGTGGCCGCGGAGGGGAGCGCCGCCGCCGCCGACCCTGCCGCCGTCAAGACCAACGGACAGGTAGTTAAACCAACGGACGAGAGAGGAGGGGGGCACTGCTAATAAAGTTTAATTTACCACACGATAAAGACACTCGACACAGTCAGTCGACGTTTAATTGATAAAACTTCAAAGTGAAGACGGTTTCTTATGGGGGGAGGCAGGTCAGGTGGGGCTTTGTAGCATCTCTGTCTCGGAGGGTCGGACGCAGAACACCCCCTCAAAAAATTGTAAATGAAATTTTAAAAATAAGGTTGTTGTTATTTAGCTCTTCTAACAAGTTAGGTTGAAGTTTAAAGGGAGTGTGTGTTTATTTTGTCAGTGACTTGTGTTTGACAGAGCCAGGCTCAAAGGGAGGGGGGAGGAGGGGGAGGTGGTGGGTGGGGGGCAGCTTTGGGCGCACGTAGGCAGTCTACTACCCCTCCCTGGTTAAAAAAGCCCGGCTGTCGTCTGGACTCATGCTTTACTATGCGGGACTCTCCGAAATGTCTTTTATGTGAGATGAGTCACATTTAGTCATTCACACCTCAGACCGATGCTGGATAAATGATGGATGGGAATGAATATTATTTC
>JBAJHX010000040.1:4512648-4525045 GCA_037176925.1 Amniataba percoides | reverse complement strand
ATTATTATTATTATTATTATTATTATTATTATTATTATTATTATTATTATTATTATTATTATTATTAATAATAATAAATTATCTTCACTTGAGTATCCGCCCTTGGAGCACGAACACATGAGCAGGAGCCTGAGGCCCTGTGATCTCTGCAGAGGGGATGAAAGAAGACAAAAGAAATCGCTTGTGTCAACCATCGACTGTGTATAATGTCTTTACATGCAGTCAGTGGTCTCAACAGATTATCGATTACTGAACATGCCAGCTGAAACTGTTTCTCTCCCCTCTATGACCCCCTATATGAGTCAAACACAAAGCTCCTGGTCTGTGTGCTCTATGCCACTCCACACCAGATTATTGCATATTAATTATTTATCTGTACAGGTATAAAGATGTACTGACACGTACATCATTCTATAACTATATAAGTGATTATATATTGATATAGGTATATGAAGCTATACTGAGAACGTAATTATCATCATTATATCTTTATAAAGGCTCGATTGTCTCGCCGCTGTCTGGCTGTGGCATTTACCTCGGCGGTCCTCGATTCGTATACCGGCGCCTCCCAGTAGGGCGGGCGGGCATCTTTGATTGGTTGACCGGAGCACGACTGGTGCAGGAGAAGCCGGTGGGCACGAAACACGGTGGGATACTTGGTGTAAAATGGCGCTGTCTCAAGGAACAAAGAAAAAAGTTTGCTATTACTATGACGGTAAATATCCCGCCGCTGCAGCCCAGCTCCTGAACGCTCGAAGCGGCACTAAAGGAGCGTATCTGTGGACGGAAGTGTTCATTTAAGTGACATAGCTAGCCGGTGTAGCGTGCTAACGTTAGCCTGCGTTAGCTACATGCTAATCTAGCTGATAGCCTTGAAACATGCATGATATCTTCCGGTGTTCATCTCGGTTATTAAATGCCCAATAACCAGAGCATTTCTCTCAGTTTATGAGGCGTTTTATTGGATTGTGATGTGTGCATGTCAGGTATCTTTTTCATTCAGAGGACAGAGAGGAGCCATAAAGCTAACCGGGGCTAACCACACAACTTGATAACTTCCGAGAAGTGGAGACCGATGCATCACTCTTTCTTCTTTCTTTCTTTCTTCAAATGACAGCCACTAAGTGTTACTGTATTTCTGTTCTGTGTTAAACTTAAACACTCTGAAGAAAACATTACATAAGGAAGTGTGGAAATTATAAATCTGATGATGTAGGTGTGTTACAGCTCATGTTAAATCTAATTATCTTTATGAATTTGTCATAAAAAAGACTAATCAAAAAGAAACCAGCATTCACTAGAATATCTATTCAAATCTCTTGTGGTGCAAACATACAGGTCAGTTAGCTCATGAATGATCTGAGCCCCAGTCCACATTAACCATCTCTTATTTTTATTTGTCAGATTTCAACGTTTTATCGTGTCAGATATTTCCACAGTGTGCAGCTGAAAATTGTGAAACTGTCCAAAAATCTTTGTAACAAAATCTGCTTGGAGTAACTGCTTGGTGATAACAGTCAGATTTCAGTGTTTTTTTTAGCATAGTCAGATAAACAGGACACATTTTTAATGAAGTGTGACATGTAGTTGTCTTCACACAGGAACCTGAATGCATCTCAGCATCAGAGGTTATAATGTTAATCTGTATGATCTTTCTTCTCAAGGGGATGTGGGGAACTACTACTATGGCCAGGGGCATCCCATGAAACCACACAGGATCCGCATGACACACAACCTGCTTCTCAATTATGGACTATACAGGAAAATGGAGATCTATGTGAGTTTTATCACCACACACAAACTCCAACACTCAGCATTCACACATTGTGTGTGTCATTATTCCTTTTTATAAAAAAAAACTGCACTCTAATCTTTAAATCTGGAGTTTTAAGACAGCCCACTGCACCGTGATCTGTGTGCACATTAAAGTACAGTATAATCACCTCATTGACAAAGGTAATAGAAAATGTGGTGAGAGGGATTTGTTATTAGGAGGATAAGGGTAAACATTATTATTCATTATCCATTAATCTGATGATCATTTTCTTGATTACTTGAGAGTCATTTGTGGGTGAAATGTTAGAAAACATTGAGAAATGTTGATCACTGTTTGCCAAAAGCCTCATTTATGCCTCAAATGCCTTACTGTGTCCACAAACCAAACATATTCAGTTTAGTGTCACACAGGACTAAAGACAGCACTGAACTTGGACACACTTTCCAACTGAAATAATCAGATGAATTGATTACATGTATGTAAATAGTTAATGACTAATTGGAGACTAGTAGTAGATAAATAATTGATGAATAAGCTAATAATTGCAACTCTTGTATGCATATTCTGTTGGTCTGTTTGTCATGTTTCAGTTTCATACAGCTCAATGTTCTAATTAGCACAGTGTTATTTGTAGTTAGTTTGCAGAACATAAGTTGAAATGTGTGAACCTGCCCAGAAAGTGTTGTGAGTGAGTTGCTGACTAAGATGTGTTTTAGTTTTAGTCAGAGGCAGTTTCAGATTTTGATGTACTGTAGATATTTTTATATGTGGTTGGCTGTCCAAGCAAACAAGCATTTAAAAGTGTTGGTCTGACATGTGGATAACATGTAATTGGACACGGAGTGTGCAAATGATGACGTGTCTTCCGTCACTTTCCTCACCTCTCTGTCTGTTTCCAGAGACCACACAAAGCCAGCGGTGAAGAGATGACAAAATACCACAGTGATGACTACATCAAGTTCCTGAGGTCCATCCGACCGGACAACATGTCTGAGTATAGCAAACAGATGCAGAGATGTAAGTGTTTGCGTTTTCTTCAGTGGTATTAAAAGTATCCTTACTGTCCAAGTTTAATCTCTTTGTATTCTTTTTCTCAGTCAACGTCGGAGAGGACTGTCCGGTGTTTGATGGTCTGTTTGAGTTTTGCCAGCTCTCAACAGGTGGATCTGTAGGTATGTTATTCCAACCACAGTTCCCATAATCCTTCTGGTGCACCGGCTTCATGTTGGAGTGGCATTAATGACTAATCTGGGAATAAATCTGAGGCATAGGCCTCAATTGTTTAAAGTGTTTTAAATTTGGATTGTTTACCTCTTGTCAAGTAGTCCTGGATTAAGTTAAACCAACTTTCGTTTTCCTCGCTGTGGAGAATACTCTGTGTGTGTGTGTGTGTGTGTGTGTGTGTGTGTGTGTATTTAAAATATGTGCCTCACAAATGGACAAATGATCTCCACTGCACATTCAGAAGTCTCACATTAATAATGATTAATAACCTCAGTTGCATCAACACACTAAAGTCCATTGAACTCATTGTAATATTCCTCTCTTGGTTCTGTCTTCCAGCTGGAGCGTTGAAGCTCAACAAGCAGCAGACAGACATCGCCATCAACTGGGCCGGAGGACTCCACCACGCCAAGAAGTCTGAGGCGTCTGGTTTCTGCTACGTCAACGACATCGTCCTGGCCATCCTCGAGCTCCTCAAGTAAGCCGCTGCCTCCTCTCTGCGTTAAACCATCCTGCCTTTCCACCCATCTGTCAGGTTCGGGGTCTTTTCGGCTCCCACAGAAATCTGGCACGTACATGTTCGATAGGGATTAGCTGGATTACATCTACGCCTGGCGTGGAGCTTTATTATGCACACAGTCAAACTCCTCTTTCCATGCCAAACACTGGATTGCTGTCTTCTGCATTTTCCTTCACTGTTCTTGCCTTTTTAAAGATAACAGTGAGTGTCTTGAGATGCTGACTCCCCATCCATCAGTACAATCTGTGCAGAACTTTTGCGTCAACTCTCTGAGCGTCCTGCAGAGAGATTTATTGGGTTTTTAGGTCGATGCACCCTATTTTCACTCTGCTGTTAAAGTTACTGAATGCAGTTTGTTTGGATAATTAAATGCATCAGAGCTTTGTACATACCCACATTAGATTTTTAAGCCATTTTTATTCAGAGTTGAAAGAAAGCTGTTATTTGTCCTCTTGAAGGCCTGATAAGACACCATGAACTGACTTCTCTCTCCTCTCTAGGTACCATCAGAGGGTCTTGTATATAGACATTGACATCCACCATGGTGACGGAGTGGAAGAGGCCTTCTACACCACAGACAGAGTCATGACCGTCTCTTTCCACAAGTATGGGGAATACTTCCCCGGCACTGGAGACCTGAGGGTTAGTTTGTTCTAGGTTTCCCTCCAAGATCATCAACGCATCTTGTGTGTGTGTGTGTGTGTGTGTGTGTGTGTGTGTGTGTGTGTGGGCAGTCATTCAGTGTTATCTCCAATGTGTGCAGGACATTGGAGCTGGAAAGGGCAAGTACTACGCAGTAAACTACCCGCTTAGAGACGGTATTGACGACGAGTCCTATGAAGCCATCTTCAAACCTGTAAGTCTGCTTTTATATAGCTTCTGTGGAATCACAGTCAGATGCTTTCTCAGAGGAAGGTTGTTAATGTTTGTTTGCGTGTGTGTTAGATCATGGCCAAAGTCATGGAGATGTACCAGCCAAGTGCAGTAGTACTCCAGTGTGGAGCTGATTCTCTCTCTGGAGACAGACTGGGCTGCTTCAACCTCACCATCAAAGGTACAAACACACAAGCTTCATCCAAATATGATGCTCAAAGGGCCTTGTGTACTTTCGGGAGCTGAATATGTGTGTGTTCTCGTAGGCCACGCCAAATGTGTCGAGTACATCAAAAGTTTCAACCTGCCTCTGCTGATGCTGGGCGGTGGAGGCTACACCATTCGCAATGTGGCCCGCTGCTGGACCTATGAAACCGCTGTGGCCTTGGACTGCTCCATCCCCAACGAGCTGCCCTACAACGATTACTTTGAGTACTTTGGGCCCGACTTCAAGCTGCACATCAGCCCGTCCAACATGACCAACCAGAACACCAACGAATACCTGGAGAAGATCAAGCAGCGTCTGTTTGAAAACCTCCGTATGCTACCTCACGCCCCTGGAGTGCAGATGCAGGCCATCCCCGAGGACGCTCCCCACCCCGACAGTGGAGACGAGGATGAGGAGGACCCCGACAAACGCATCTCAAGTAAGAGACTGCCACGAGAACACGGTCATGTACACGAACACGACACGATGGGAGGATGGACGCTCAAGTCGAATACATTTTTTTGCTGTTAGAGATGTTACTGAACTCTGCTTTTGTCAACGGTGTGTGTGTCCTTCTGTCCGTCCGTCCGTCCTGTGTTTCAGTCCGGGCCCACGACAAGAGGATAGCCTGTGAGGAGGAGTTCTCTGACTCTGAGGACGAGGCGGAGGGGCAGGGAGGAGGCCGCAGGAACGCAGCCAACCACAAGAAGACCAAACGGGTGAAGAAGGAAGAAGAGAAGGAAGGAGAGGAAAAGAAAGGTACGACTTATTCACAAGTCTAGCTTGTATTTGTAGATGAACAAACATCGTTATATTCACTCTTTTGTTTGTTTTTTTCCTCTTAGAAGTGAAGGAGGAGGAAAAGGAGGAAGAGAAAATGGACACATCGGGGTAATTACACATTTAAATTCAAAGGATTTAAATAGTCTCAGAATTAAAAATATTTGAGCTTGTTGCATAAGTCCCAAACTCATTTGCTGTCTGTTTTGTGTGATGAGGATAAAATCCCAATAATAAACCATATCTGGCTTATTAGAGGCTAAAAGATTATAAATAAATGTTAATTACCACTGAAACGATATTTTCACATTGGGAAGGTCAAATCTGTACAAAAAAATAAAGAGAGCTTACACAGACTGACAGTTTAGCTCTGTAACATTTTTTTTTTCAGACCAAAAGAGGAAGTGAAGACGACTTGAAGTGTGGTACAAGCAGAAAAGGATGGTTGTCCTGTTGTCCTGGAGCCTCACTGATTCCTATACTGTCCTGCTGCGACGATGGGACCCTTTTTGTATTCCTGTTTCATCATGTGTTCCTATTGGCAAACCTGGCTCACAGCGCTGGTGCTCAGCGAAGCACCAGCTGAATGGGCTGTTAATCTGTCTCAATTCAGCATGAACTTCAATTAGAATCTTCCCCCTTCCTGCTCTGTGTGCCGAGTTAAACCCCACCCGACTGAAGCTCCACAGAGTGTAAAACAAATGCCATGAATCCTTCTCAGCTGTTGAGTGAGCCAGGTCTGTACTAATGTGAAGAAACTGCCCCGTTATTCCTGTTCCTGTACGACGTTCCAGATTAAACAACTTGGTGGGGCTCGCTCTAAAATTCCTGCAGAGACTTAGATGATATATAAGTGTAGCGCTCACATGTGGAAAAAAAAGTGTCGGTTTTTAAAACATCTATTTATGATGCTGTTAAAATAACCAGCAATTGCTGTATTGTTTTATCAGTGAGTGCATGTTTAGAATGATTTTGCCTTTAGCATGTTCATGTTACTCCCTCTGCCCAGACAGGCCCTGATCTCTGCTCACTAAGTTATTTTAAATCACGAGTATACTCAGTCCTGTTCGACCATGTTCCTCTGAATATCTGCTCAGTGTTTTCTCGTATGAATGTTGGAGTGTGAATGGGTGTGAACCTCTCCAGAGGCTTCTGTTGAAGTAAGAGACTTGTTTTAGATATTTTGTACCATTATACATGAAGGTGGAGTGAGCTGGTGAAATGGCCCTCTACATGTGGTTGTTTGGAGTTCTATCCTTGTGAAATGTGCATTATCATTACTTTGTTATAAAAAAATAAAGAAAACTGATCTACATTTTCACCCCTGGGTTCATCATTTATACTCCCTGAACAGTGGGCCAGTTTGTTAATGAACTACACCGTACTCCCTTTGTGTATAAATGAAATGATACAGTATCTTCAACCCGCCATCACAAAAACAGTAAGAATTTGGCTTTAGATTCATGCTCTACTTTTTCTGGTTAGCAGTTATGTAATCATGTAAAATGATTGTTTAGATGAGAGAGTGACAGTTGAATGAATCAGACAGACGCAACTTGAATTAAGTAATTTAATGGTGACTCGTGGTGGAATGGTTTACAACAGAAAATACCAATAACTCAAATTCTACTTATTTGCAGAATCAGATTAAATAGATGTCAGGAATCAGGGAGTGTGGGTGTTAAAATCCAGTCACAATAGTTTTGCAGATCCAGGGTACAAAAACTGCTTCTGATCCCACCTCAACGGTTTCCAAGTGATGTTAGAAAAAAGAATTTATAAAGACACCACAGTCTCGCCACTGAGATGCAGTCACCTCTTTTGCCCTCTTTTCCTTCGACCTGTACCGATTCAGATTGGTTCAGATGAAGGGAAGTTTGGCGAGGTGGTCAGTCGACTGTAAATGCACGTCAGTCCGCTGTTCCTTCTTCCTGACTGAACTGAGCGCGATGTGAGTTGAAGCTGTGGGGTCAAGGAGGCTGACTGTTTTATGCCTCCAGTTCAAAGTCAAAATACTGTGGGTCAAAGTAATGAATCCTTACGTATCCGTCTTCTCCTCCGCTGCTGTAACTGTAGACAATAACCAAAGAGAAACATCAGCAGACACACAAAGAAGGATTCATCTGACTACTGTACATTTTGAGGCAGTGTATTTCTGTCTATGTTTCACACTTACCTCTTGCCATCAGGGTGGAATGCCACACAGTTGATGGGGCCGAAATGACCTTTGACCCTGCCAAACTCCTCTTCATATGCAGCATGGAAGAACCTGAGGAAAAACAAGAAGGGCAGGTTACCACTTGCAACATGTGCTCAGCACAGTGTGGTGGAAATAACCCAAAATAACTGGCTTTAATTGTGATATTTAACTTAATGTGGGGAGAAAGTTCTTTCTTGACCTAATAAACCGCAGCAGTATTTTTCCTCACCTGGCTTCAAACTTGCCGATCCTGGTGGAGGTAGTGGTCACCTCCATGGCCTCCTGTCCACCCCCCATCACCACCTGAATCACACACACGCACACCATATACGTGTCAACATGATGAGATAGGATTGACAAAGGACATGGGGTGTCCAGTGCGTACACTGTCATGTGACACACGGCCTCATTTTTCAAGACATGGCGATGTGAGTCTTCACTTACATGATCCATAATTGGAGAAATAGCAGCGGAGTTGACGGGTCTCTCTGTCTTGAAGGTCTTGATGTGATCGAAAGAAGTGGAGTCAAACAGCTGAAAGGAAACACAGAAGACACGAGTCAATATTAAAACCACTGTACCAATAGAAAAATGCGCACACACCCACACACACACACACACACACACACACAGGATCAATGTTATACAAAAGTTCAAATGAAAGCATTAACAAGCTGCGTGTTAATGACTGTGTAAAAAGGCGTGGAAAGCAAACAGGCGTCTCACCTTGGCAGAGTTGTCCTTGGAGGCACTGATGAACATGGTGAGATCCACTGATGTCTGGATGTCATTAATCTGCTTGCTGTGCTCCTTGGCCTTCTTCAGGATCTCTCCAGACTGTCCATAAATAACACAGCAACATTCAGCTTGAAAGAGTCTGAGTCTAACTGAGTCTTACAATAACTGTAAAATATTTATACACATTTGTTGGCAAACTAAGAAAGTATGCAAGTATATTTATTATTTAGGCTTCAGAGTATTAAGCAGTCAATGCTTTACTCCCACATGACCACAGACTGGTGGTGTGTGTCTGACCTTGGCGCTGAACTGATTGAGCTCTCCGTTCTCGTGGCCGGCAATGACGAACTCTCCCAGAGGTCCCCACACAGCGCTGGTAATCTTGCTCTCACTGCAAGGTACTGACAGGTAGGGCTGGTTGTCCTCTGCAGAGAGAGCGAGAGAGAGCGAGAGAGAGACTTACTTATGACAGCACTGAGAGGAGCCATATTCTTGCTGATCAATAAATTGTCCTGCACTGTAACTGTGGGAAGGTAAATATCGTCTGACTCCATTTTAAAGTTAGAAATATTAGTGTTAATATTATGTTCATTGAGAGACTTGTGACTTCAATGATTTGTCATTGATGAAAGGACAAACTCATAAAAAGCTTAATTTTCCCTGGTGAAGAAGACAGCAGTCTCTGCTTTGTCTTTGAAAAAATTATACATTCCACATTTAGAGCAGATGTATTTTTGGTCACCCTACTTGAATTTGCATTACTACACAAGTATCACTGTTAATGTTCTGAAGCAGAGCAACATATGAGTTTACATTCAAAAGAAACTAATAATAAGAGGGGCAGCATGCCCATCTACTGCTTCATAGTGTGTGGTTTCACAAGTTCAACAAGGACCATATCTAATTCATCCAATGCATATATAACAACTGAATAATCCACAGACAAACACGGGTAACAGCTGGATGTTTCTTCAGTCTAGCAGCTGAATAAAAGAAGCGTGTGGTGTGTACCAATCTGCTGTGGATCCCTCAGGTCAAAGAAGTTCAGGAAGCACTGGTAACCCATCTGCTTGTCCGTGGAGAACATGATGATATTGCCGCTGAAGTCGAAGCCACACGTCCTGACGGCAGAGTTGGTGTTGAGCAGGGCCAGCTGTTTGCCTGCACAGCACAGAGGGACACGGGTCAACACAATCTCAAACTACTGCCTGAGCCAGAAATCTACTTTTCTGACTACGAAATCTGTCCACATGAAACTCTTGCAGCTGACGAATGACACACTGCGATCTGTTTCTACCTACCTGTCTCACAGTCCCACAGTCGACAGCTGTTGTCTGCTGATCCAGTCAAAACGTTTTTAGTGTCCCCTGAGAAAGTACACGTTAAGGAGCCCAACACACACGACACCACATCAAAACAGGATCAAACACTGCGTCCGTTTGGCATAACACAACATAACCAGCTGTGTGTCTTGAGAAAGGATACAGTCACAGTCGACACACCACACGGCTCCTGTGTGTCCATTGTAGGTGCCCAGCCTCTCACCATTGACAGAGTACCACACGTTGGCTACCTACAGCGGGAGACATGACCGCAGACAGAAATTGGTGTTATATTAATCGTTATTTAATAATAAGAAGTCAGATCTTATATGTGTCGTCTCCTCACCGTGTCTTTGGCCACAGAGAAGAGCAGGTCTCCCTCTCTGTTGTACTTGATTTGGGTGATGGACCTCTCATGGCCCTGGAGCAGGATAGGTTTCTGTGGAGAGGAGATGAGAATCAGCACCTAAACACTCCTTTAAAAACACCTCCAACACCGAAGACCGGGGCAGTCTGTCACAACAAATTCACGCTAGGTTCAACAGTTTATTTTAGCATAACAGAATCATCTGTCCTGTTGCATCAGCTGTCAATGAATCATCACGCAGCTACCGGCGGCTAACGCTTCTGTTAACGTTAGCTCCTCTGAAAGCTAAGCTAACGTTAGCCGCGGCAGGTGCTAACAGCCGCGACAAGCGGCCGAGCGTTGCCCCGGGCGACGCCCGGCTCGGAGCACACGGTCTCTGAGGAGCATACTGACCATTTTCCGTCAGCTTCGTGCCGCCACTCGGTCCAGTTTATCCGCTGCGCCTCCCCGTGAACAGAGAAAAGATGAACACTCGTGTTTCAGGCGCCGGAGCCGCGGCGGAAGAGGAAGGTGACGCACTTCCGGGGTCAAACGGCAAGATGGCGGTAGTGCGCCCCCTGACTGTGCTGCTCAGAAAACACCAAACACCTGCTGTTTATCTTGAGTAACACAACATACTGTCACAATGAATAATCACGTAATCAAGGTGTTTAATGAGATTTAAATAGGTTTTAATGGAGTTATTAACGGTTAGCATATATTGTAGCATTTCTGTGGAGTTTTATACGCGACTTTGGTGGTATTAAGAGGATAAATAAGCCTTGAACCTATGACAGTGTTAAGAAAATCATAAATGTAGCTAAACAGCATCATATTTTAGGGTCTTGACAGAGATTATTTGGCGTATTTTGTGTTGTAGGAATCCCTCACATACTGATCTGAGGATAAATGTGACTCCCGTCAGATTACAAACTCCAGCAGAATGAGCGGTGCTGCAGGCTCCTGCTTTAACATTCATCTTCCTCACATCCAAACACGCGCTCACACCTTTAGGCCTCAATAAATATACCAACAGCTCAAACAAACACTGTTACATCTTTTATTTAACAAGAAACAAAATATACAGGGCCAGATAAAAGTACTGCAAAAGACAAAAAAAGAGGAAACATCTTTGGTTCCTTCTCGTGGTTAACGGACCTCCACGTCCACCTCTGGACTGGAGGTACAGTGAATCTGTCCTGTGAGACAATGGAAGAAATTAGGTTTGCCATTTCGATTGAAGTTAAAAATGACTATAAGTTGACACCTTGTTACCGATGCTACATATTTAGTAGTACAGAAGAATGTCTCCAGAGACATGGACATGTTTGGGTGTGAAACTATAATTCAGAAGTCCAATAACATTTTCTCTCATTTTCCCTCCTTATTCCCTCCTTTTGAGAAGCATCAGAGATGCGCAAGATTACGTTCAATGTCACACAACAGAGAGGCAATTAACAGGGTTCAACTCGAGGCAAAAATAGAGTTCTGCTGTGAGATATGTTGTCTGTTTACATAATACATCCATGCAGGACAGTGGATATTATGAATATACATTCTCAGCTAAGTGCTTGTCAGTTCAGACTGCCACAGAATAAACCCAAGAGGCGAGCATTGCATAGAGGTCCTTGAACATTCTCTAGTTAAAACCTGATTACAAGCTACTGCAATTATCAAGGAGAAAACAATCATAGCCATGGAGGTCACACACTCTCTCTTTCTTTTTCTCACACACACACAAACACTCACACACACAAAGATGGAATTAAACAAATTTAAAGTGGTCATCGTTAAAAGGTTAGAAGCAGAGAAACGTGTAAAACAATGTAGCTGAGAACAAATGAGCTCAAAGGTTAGGAATGAAACGTTGGTCAGAAAAGCAACACTTTTATACATTTTCTAAATTAATACAAAATAAACAGATTTATTTTTATAGTGGTGCTCTGTAAGATACATACATTTCAATATCAGAGGTTATGTTTCAAACAATAAATACAGACCACAAAACAAATACCGCAAAAATGAAGCAGAGCGAGAAAACAAAGAAACATTTCCCCAAAACGGTCTGAAAACTGGTTAAAAAAAGTAAAGTGATCTGAAACATCTGAGCTGTGTAAAAAAAAAAAAAAAAAGACAAAACAGAAATTCCCTTCTATAATTATGTAGAATCCTATATAAAATGCATGTTAAGAATTGGATTAGCTGAGGAAATGATTTGTTTGACATGTCTGTTAAGACTTCACCTGATAGAATAACAAGAAGTTACCATAAGTGGCCTTAAGGATACTGCAAGCCAACCACACTGACACTCAACATGTACGCACACACACACACACACCATTCAACCTCTGATGACTCCTTTAACCATATACCTGTTTGTCTTGTGTCATCCCAAGCAGCGCTGTTATT
>JBAJHX010000040.1:4477773-4504682 GCA_037176925.1 Amniataba percoides | reverse complement strand
CCTTCTCTCTGTCATTCAGGCAAGGATTGATTTTACCCACTTGCTACTAAAGGGTTAACTGAGATCACACAGAACAGATGTGCACTGCAGATTTTCTTCTGGTTATGCATCGAACCCATTGTTTCTCACATGAGACAACAGCAGATGAAATGAAGCCATGAAAATGTCATTTTCTCTCGTACTAGCTCTGACATTTTATATAGCAAATGTGTGGCTGAATTTCCCGAGCCAAATGTAAATGCAAACGTTATCACTTCCACCTCGAGGTGAAGACAATAGTTTGTTCTTCCCTTCAGTGGTGTGTCTGTATCGTTGTTCTGTTCTTTCACACAGCATGCCGGTAAGAAGAAAAAAAAAGAAACATCCTCATTAAAGGGTTGCAACATAACTTTATTTGTTTTGCACAGTATTTCCACTGAACAATTTTAAATTCAATATATTTTCTTTACATTTTTAATATTGTTGCTGTTTCCTGTATGTACTTTTTTTAAATGTTCATGTTTGTGTGTCATGTTCAGTTGAAGTGTATTAGTTTCTCGTCACTCATTCATACCGTCGGTAAAGTCAAGTCAAGTCACAGTTTAAGATGGGTAATTTCGAGCAAATGAAAAATTATGAACAAGAATAGAGAAAATAAATACATGTAAAAGAAATGAGAGGACCAGAGCAGAGTATACATCAGGACTGGTCAGTGATGGCATATGAAAAGTATTTTACAAACATGTAGCATTGTAAACATTTGTAGCGTAGACGACATTACTTGACCGAGCCAAGCATGGCTTCAGATTTTGATATAGACATGAACAGCTTCTAGGACGGAAGACAAGTCAGATTTGAGATATTTATTGATGTCTTTTCATTCCCCTATAGATAACAAGGTTCCTGGTCATGCAGCCTGACTAGGACATACTTTTACTCTAAACACAATTATCCAAAAATATAGCCCAGAATATCCTGATCAGGAAAAAGATCAAGAAAAGCAGAAAAGGCTTGTATCCTCACCTCCTATTTTATTGTCTTTTTCTTTTTCCTGTGACATGTTCTAATGAGGCTTTTTCTCCACTTCTCAGAAGTGATTAGAATTGCATCTGAATCCCTGTCAATGTATCAGAACATACATATAGTTTAACTTATAATACTTTTTAATGTAAATCACTGCACAATTTCTGAATCCCAGATTTTATCTTAGAAAAATGTCAAGTAGTTGCCTCTGTTAGCTCCACCCAGTGGAAGGAGTGTCACCTGTGAGGGCAGTTTGTAGGTGGATCTTTGCCTCTGGGGGTGCCTGATTCGGGACAATATTTATTGCAGTCTTCTGGATTATTTTGCAGATTTTCTAGCTCCCTAAACAGTAGTTGAACTTGAGTAAAAAACAAAACTGAGAAGAGAGGGACTGAGCTATTGCAGCTTCTAATGAAAAGAAGCAAGTTTTAAATGGCCTGAAGCACTCTCGCAGTCATACTGACTGGGTCAACACAAGCCAATGACAAACTATTGAAGACAAAACATCCAGTAAAGTTTCAACCAGCCTTCAGGATGACAAAACTTTGGTAAACTATGACAATAACGGTTAGTACCTGCAATTGTCTTCTATGATAGTCGCTAACGTTTCCTCAATTTGCATCATGTGCCACATCTAAGTACGACAATGTTTCTACCAGCGCAAAGTTTTGTTTTGCACGAAGAGGGGCAGGCTGCAGGCCATGACCTCGAGAAAATGGTGAATCTTATGCTTTACTGTGTCGGCCACGTGAAATAGAGTGAAATCAATTCGTTGATTCCAGAAGATTTGCAGCTTAGCTATGCACAGTGAAAACCATTAGAAGACTGTATTAGTGGGGACCGTCACACCAATTGGCCGAAAAGACCAGTTTTCTGCTATCAATCAAGTAATTTCGCCCCTAGACAATTACACTGCCTTAATTCAAATCCTTGTTTAGGTGCCCACAGTAAAGAGTGCCATTTTTCTAAAGAAAGAATGGCAAATAAATGTAACTTTAAAGATAAGGAAAATAGAGCAGCAATGTTCTGCACAAAATGTGTGCACATTCAAGTAAATAAAAGATATAAAGAAAAATAATCTATAAGTCAAAGACAGATACGTAAGAACCTCCAGTCTTTGTTGGTCGGATTGGCACTTTTGTGAATAGGAGTGCATTTTCATTTTTCAGAAATATAAATATTTTTCCTGGTTGATGCACTGATCTTTTTTTCTTCTTTTTTTTAACCTTGCAATTCTGGCATTATTTGTAGGCCAAGCGCAGAATTGGCCACAAAAATCGAAGACTTCAGATATAAATGCTGCTCTACACATCCGTCATGTAGAGGTAAGTTCTTGATGCTCAATTATTCATGATTTGAACTCTTATGTCTTCCAGGAGCAACAGTGTTCTGTGGATAACATCTCAGAAATCATGAAGCAAAAAGAAAAAAAAAACAAAAAAACAAAGAAACAAAAACAAAACAAACAAAAAAAACACGGGGAGCCTCACTAACGTATGTGCCTCTTTCAGTTCATGCTTAAACCTTTAAGCTAGAATATTCTACGCTGACAAGGAAGTAAAAGGATTGTAAAAATGAAATACTGAAACAAACCAAGTGGAAAAATCAAAGTCTGACCGCCCAAAACAATTGGAAAGGAAACTGTTTTTGGTGAAAGTATCTGAGGAATATTGAACAGACTGCTCCGTCATATTTTGGTTGAGTGTAACATCATTCTGTTGGCAGCAGCATGATTGAATGTTGGGGTGGTTCAGTAATCCACAGAACAGGGGCTCCCAGACTCTGATGGGGACATAGTCATAGAGTCAATCAACCTCTTCCTCACACAGTGCCTGTCAGTCAAACATCACACAACCACAGTTCTGCTCCATCCCTAAAAGCCCAAACCCTGATCCGAGATCCGCTTCTGTCACAGGTGGAGCTGATCTGAGCTCAGGGTTAGCAGGGCTAATTTAAACCATCGTAAGTCATGTGGCTAGAAACAACAACAAAAAAAGTTTCCATAGGACCTGTGTGTGCTCCGAATCACTTTAGAATTCCAGAAACATCTTTTTTTTGTCTCAGTTAAAACAGATAACGATCTGAAATTAAAACTGAACCAAGGGCAACGTTTTTTAAGAAATAAAGAAAATATACTAAGTGCTCTGAAACAAAAAAACAGCCAAAGTGGCATTTTCTCACACTGTGAAGAAGAGCAAAACTTCAAAATAAAATGAAAGAACTACTTTTTTTTCATTCCAAAGACTATGGAAAACAATTTACTTGCTACTAGCCACTCATCTGTGTGAGGTGTGTGTACAGTGTCTGCTGGTGTTGTATGCAAGTGTGCATGAAGTGTGCGCAAATATATATAGATATATATAATGCAAATACATCAAAATCCAAATATAGAAATTTATACTTGAATTTTTTGTTGCAGTTAGGCTTGTCACTTATCTGAGATATATCCCTAGCCAAACTCTGGTTGTTATTAGACCCACGAGGGGGACAAAGAAGCGGCATAGACTTTCCTAGTCAGGCAGAGGAGATGCTATATACATCAATACCTATACATATCACAATGGACCCATGCAAAATCATTAACAGTTGTCATTCCCGTTCCTCAAAAATATGGTGATACAGAATGCCATAGGTTATATAATCAACTCTACCACTATACAAAACACCACCACCGCCACTACACTATCACTGCTAACATCACCAAACCAATTAGTTGTGACCCACTTCCTGCTTTAACTCTGTGTGCAGCAACATCAGTATTTCTTCACACTGTTCTCAACAGTGCCGACTGTCTGTTTGGCCAGGGATACACAGTGACTGTAGGCAGGGTAATATAACACCATGCAAAAACCCTGCCGCATACACCTGGGGAGGAGAGGAGGGGCGGCGCAGGGCCCAGCTAACCAGCAGCAGCCCGTTTACATCGAGCTTCAATGAGATCAGAAAATCAAAACTATAAATGTTTTGTCCCGAGAAACCCACACGACATCTCTGTAACGCAAAGTGGTATTTCACTCGACTTTAAACATCTGCAATCCCTTCATTCATTTCAATAGAAAAATATGTTTGTTTGCTGCTGCTGCCGGTCCGCTCCCCCTCTCTAAAAACCCTCAGCTATGCCTTGTTTAATGGTTAGATCACTTCATAATTCAAATGTATTGTTATTAATAACACAGCACACGACGAACATTGGATCTCTAACTATACCACCCTCCAAACCAGGATTCCTCCCCCCCTAGATCTTTAAACACATCCTCTAAAAACCCAATCCCTTTTCCAATATCCCATTCAGCTCAGGTAGTTTTATAAATCTTTACACTTCTTCTCACCTTACCCTTCCCCCCAAAAATGTGTCCAATTAAAAAACAAACAAAAAAAAACTTGATAGATGGGGAGGACACGTCTTAGACTTGGGCATCAGACTCAGGGCAGCAGAAAGCCCTTGATTTTGGGTGGACATTTGTGTCTCTGAAACCCCCTGTACAGATAAGAGCCTTTTTCCCCCAATCAGCAGATATGCAGAGACCAGCCCTAAGCCAGTAAAGAGAAAAAAAAAAATCACAAGCACTAAAAAAAAGGAGCAGATAAATAGGGGTTTGTGAAAAACAGCTAACCATAAAACAAAACAAAAAAAAAAGGGATCTTACAAGTTTTTTTTTCTTCTTTGAATTGCATTAAGTCAAACTGACATCAAAAGCTGGGCATGTTTCACCTCGTGCACCCCGTCTGTGGACTCTGCACGGGTAATCCTGAAAAGAGGAATGTCCCATAGGAAAAAAAATTGAAGTGTATATAAAGATATTAATCAACAAAGCATCGTTACTGCCAGTGCCAGACTCTGGGAGCTATCATATGGCAGGAAGATGTCTGTGTGTGCGTTTGAAGCCGGGGCAGACTCACACTTTGGGCTAAGGAGGTGATCGCTTCCTCTTCTAAGTGTAATGGAGTTAGTGTGGCGCTCTCCCCCCCCGCCAAGTAACACGTGAGTCTGCCCTACAAGAAGTCAGTCCACTGCTTGAAGAGAATGAAGAAAGGGTGGGGAGCTGAGAATGGGTCAGTTTTAGTTTGAGTAGATGTGTGTGTATGAATGTTGGTGTGTTTGTGTGTGTGTGTGTGTGTGTGTGTGTAGATGTGGTGTGGGCGGGCAGGGGGTGGTGGCAGATCAGGGAAGAGGGCATAAAAGGTATGACTCCGGCATCTAAGGGCCCTCCATGAGCTGGGGAGGTACACAGGGGAAATGTGTGTTTTAGAGAGGGGTGCTGACTTATAGCTGGAAGCCCTCCATGGGGGCCTCCTGCTGCGGGAAAAGGAACTGCTGGTTGGCCTGGTCCACCTGAGGGGCAAGATTGCTGTCCTCGTCCTCCACCCCAAAGTAGTGCTCGATGAGGTCAAAAGCCTTCTGGTAGATCTCCTGGTTGTCGTGGCTCTGGAGGAACTCGATCTTGTCAAGGCCTGGAAAAATAAGAAAGGTCAAATCAAAGCATTTCAGCTAAATTATTCTGTTTTATTTATCAAAGTTCTCAGCCATCCCTACTGTTGTTCTTATCCAATGATAAGACACATGCGTGTCGTGAACCTTACCATAGGCTTCTTCGATGAGGCTGCAGTACGGATTGACTCCAGTGCCGTTGTTCTCCTGCTTGGCCTCCTGCTCGCCGAGCCTCAGGATGTTCTCCAGCCCATTAAGAGCCACCTGAACGATCTTGGAGTCCATCACCGTCAGCAGATCACACAGGGGTTTAATGCAGCCCAGGTTCACCAGATATCTATATGAAAACAAATTCACACACACAAAAGAAGTCTTCAGATGTTGGCAAAAACTTAATTTTCACAGCTCAAGGAGGACATTACAATTATCAAGAGATGACATGGTAACAAATGTTTTTTTCTTATATTTATATATTTTTTGACAGCACTAAAGTTCAGAATGTCTCAACATGGTTCAAAGATTATTAGGTAGTATGTAGCTTTTCAAACATGAACATGAGATTTTATTAGACTACATAGATTTACATAAGTATCAATTTGTTTGATTCATTTATCTAATCAATTACATTTCTCATCATTAACCTAAGATCATTCTTCTGATTCATTTAGGGGATAGTGTAGGTTATTTACAGCAGTCTGACCTGATCTGTTCTGGTGTTCCTCCAGACGTGGCGTTAGTAATGGCCCAGGCCGCCTCTTTCCGGGTCCTGAACTCTGCCTTCTGTAAAATGTCGATCAGCACTGGGAAGATGTTGGCATCAATTACCGTCTACGGGGCAGAAGAAAATGTGTAATCAGGGCCGGGTCTCAAAACGCAGCTTAAACAAACTTATGACACCTTTATCTTTGTAGCTTACATGAAATCTGAAATCCAGTACAGAATAAAGGAAACATGACAAGCACATAAAGTGAACAAAAACTGAAGGATGGACAATAAACAAACAGTAGCTGTAATTACATAAAAAGGTCGTAACATTGTGACATTTCCACTCATTAAGTTTAATCTGCAGTAAAGTGAGTATCATAATAAAAACATTCTTTTCAAAGAGCAAATTATTACAGTGGCAGCCATTTTGATATTTATGCTAGTACAAAACACCACCACACCCAAGTAAACAGTCCTGCCGCCCCGGCTGCAGAGGATCATGGGAGGAAAATGTCAGACAGTGGGGTCCCACCAATAATTAATGAGCTTATAACTGACAGTGACAGCACTTTCCATCAATGTGTTAATATGTCAGTGCTATTTCATAGATATGAACAAGCTAAAAGGAGCAAAGGGCCTGAAAAGATTTTTATTACATCTCTGATGTGAGAGTCATTATGGCCTACAAACTGCTGTTAGTAAAATGTCATTCTGCATAGCTCTTCTTAGTGTAGTTCATTTACTGGCAGCAAGAATGCTTGTTGTGTTGATAAAACACACAATTTACAGTGTGCTGCATGAAATGTGCTTATTAAGTACCTGTCTTGACTTATTGCACAGGAAAACCATGTATACTAATATTGGCATGAGTTTAACCAGAAGGACACAGTTGCTCAGGGTGGTTGAAGGCGTTCCCTGACAACCCGATCGCATTTATTCACTTCTCTTGTGTTAACTGTGTGTTCTGCAGGTTATAAGCTTCATGTGTACGTGTCACCTGTATTTGTGCTCGGTTTCCTGCTGTGATGTTTGAGATGGTCCAGCAGGCCTCTTTACGAATGGACTCTTTAGCACTGCTGAGAAGGTGCAGCAGACAGGGCAGGGCCGAGCAGTTCAACACCACCTACACAGAGCAACAGAGAGGGCAGTTTACAATTAAGTATAAAAACTAAAACATCTACTCCATCCGTCTGACTAACGAATACCGTCTGTGCACGCAAATACAGCTTACCAGTGTAAAGACAAAGGTGCATGCTCACCTTAACGACATGGAGCTACTCAAAGTCTAAAAAATACACTCACCATGTCAACTGCAATTAAATACACTCAGTTGACAGTTTATTGGGTACAACTTGCTAAATATAATGCAGTCTATTACAAGCGCTCTGCCATGATAGTTGAAGTGCATTTAACTGACGTGTTTATCCACCATGGTTATGTCAATGGGGTGGGCTGAATAACAGACACACCTCTTTGCAATGCAGTTAAGCAGCAGCACAAACAAACAGAAACTGCACATCCTCTGACCTGTGTTTGGATGTCATCTCCGGTAACAATGTTTCCTACAGCTCTCAAAGCAGGGGAGGCCACCTTATAGTCGGTGTGCCTGCAGAGATGGAGGTTCAACGGAGAGAATATTTAGTTTTTACAGCTCATATGTATTGTGACAAAGACAACAGGGCGTTCAGCTGGACTTACATGAGTAGTTCTACGAGGCGCCTGCAAACGCCAGAGTCGATGACAGCTTGGATCTTGTCGTTGGGGCCATCTGAGAGGTAGGACAGGGCCCAGCAGGCATCTGCCAGCAAGTCTGGGTCACTGCTAAATAAAAGCCTGGACAGTACTGGCAGACAGGGCGACACCTAGACAGCATAGACATAATGCATATTTATGACGAGAAGCTACTTGAGTTCAACAACAGCCAAGAATCACACAGAAACACAGAGCCAAGCTTTTCAGATAATCTGCTGAATTGGGGAGGGGGCAGATGACATTATTACTATTCATGCAATGCAAACAAGCAATTTAGTTTCAAACCTGGCATTCAGACAAGAAAATCCTAACCAAATGTCTGCATGTACATGCTGTTTAAGAAACTAACAGCTCTGGTCATGAGATCGTAGGGTGGGATTATTCAAATATACAGAACTGATCTTTGGAGTTAGTGTAAAATCCTTCACATACTGCAGCTCTGACCTGGGATCAACCATCATTTACTGCTGGTCAGAAAGGATAAATAGAGGTAATCTGACTGGACTATGTGACCCTGCTCTCCACCAGGATTTCACACTGAGCAGTTCTGATATAAATGACTGAACACAGGCTGTTGCAGCAACTACAGAACTTGGCTACTGTGGAATTAATTGTCCGTGACTTCTGGTCCCCTCAGCAGACACGTTGCTTTTCAAAACCTCAGAGACTGTTTAACCTTATGGCAGAGCACGAGACACTAAATTATGTTTTCATAAGGTGACCAAGTAAAGAAAATGAGTCCTATAAAGTTACATTACTTTTCCTGCACTGCGACATTTGATCTCTGGTGTAAATACAGTTGCAACCGCTGAGCTGAATGGAGAGTTGAGGGCCATGTTTTGCACACATAACTGGATCTCGTATGATTAAGTAATGAAAACTACTGAACTCCAGTTCTCCCAGGATTCGCAGAAATGGCAAGGACAGTAAATTAACACCTGACAAGCATCATTCTGCACCTGGCAGTGTGTCCCAGCAGTCCGAACAATTTACGCTTTAACAGCCATCTCTGTAGCAAAATGGTGAAAATGAAAAAGTAGCGGGCCTGACCTCAAATTACCACAGTGTTTTTGTTGTTGACTTCATGAGGCAGTTATACCTTTTCAAAAGCAGGTGGAGGGTTTTTTCCTCTACAGAGATTAGACAGAGCCCACACTGCATTCCTAGTCATGGTCAATCTAGTGGATTTGGTCAGAAGCCTGCAATGACAAAGAAAAGTCAAACTGGGTATGTGAGAAGAATCAGACATATGTTATTAAAGGTAGGAAAGTAAGGGGTCTGACTAAGAAGCAAAGACGATGGGCTTACATTAACAGTGGGGGAAGGATGTTGCAGTTCAGCACATAGTCCCTGCACACTGCACTATCCCCTGCAATATTACCCAGGGCCCACACAGCCTGCAGAAAGATAAAGAGATGCACCAAACCCAGATTAATGTGGACATTGGGTACAGGAGTATGAAACAAAGCAAGAAAAACAGACAAAGTTCACGGAGGACACAACATATTGTGTCAATCACACTGTTCACCTGCTCTTGGACGTCCTCAAATTCGGAGTTGAGTAGTTCTATGAAGATTGGCACTGCTCCAGCCTCAATGACAGTCTTTGTCTGCATGGATGTGCCTGATGCTATGTTGGTCAGAGCCCAAGCTGCCTCAAACTGCAGGAGCACAAAAAGTCATAAAAAAGCTGAATTTTAAAAAATGTGAACTGTGAAGCAAAAAAAAACATGATTTTTTTTAATCAATTAAATGAAACTTAGTTGAAGCCCTTACTGGAATATTGGTTCACCTAAACCAATTCTCTTTCCCATCTCAAACCATTATACATTGGTGAGCCTTTCAGGCATCCTATTACATAATCACTTTGTGCAGAGCAGCAAATACGGCCAACCAGGAACTTATTCAATGCAGACCACATGTCTCGCTGTGGTTTGCTTATCATCAGGCAGAGTGACCAGTAGCATATAACAAAATATAACATTGTTTGCGCATTTATTTAAATGAAATTCATGTAATTCCTTCCTTATTTTCCCCACAAGACTCAAATTTTACCATAATTTGTCACTTGAAAGACATTACAAGCACACTTCCTGTTCCTGTTCTGACCTCTCCTAGCGTGTGTTTTTTTTCAAACTGACCTGTAGTGTGCAGTTGACGCTCTTCTTCAAGAACTCCACAAATCTCTCCACCACTCCAGGTGTGTTTATAACTTCATCAATTGGTGGGTTGGGCTCTAAAATGAACAGAGGAAAAAATTTGATGTAAGTATATTCATTTGGACTGTGGTTTCCATTCCAGTCACTAAAAGGTATAATATACATATATACAAACCTTTGGAAAGTAGTTTTCTGAACTTTTGTGTTGTGGCAAGCTGAAGCTCTGGGTCCTCTGAGAAAAGCATCTCAACCATGTCTCTAGTAATGACTCCTTCCTGCAACATTACAAGCACGAGAATTTGAAACACTTGACCCACTCAGCACAAAACCAACTATTCCCAGTCTGCAGGCTGGAGAACAATAACAACAGACGTAACACAGAGTAAACCTTTGTCAGTTTTGTGAGTGGTATTAGGAAAATAGACACTCACTGTTAGTGGAGAGCTGAGATAAGAGTCCACCAGAGGACTCTCGAACATAGCTTCCTCTTCATTGAGTATATCCACGTTCCTCCTCTTGAAGAGCTGTGATTAAAGGAGTGTCAGAGCCCACATACTCACAGTCAAGACAGTATTTTCAGTCTACACCAACTACATACTGATACAATCACAGAGTTAGTGTAATACCTGTTGTTCTCGTTTCTGTTTCCTGAGTTGGATGCCCTCTTCCTCTCTCCTGCGCCTCATCTCCTCTGGGTTCAGTGCTTTGTTCTTGTAGCGGTTCATCCTGTAGTTATCTTTGGCCGGACTGGCTGACGGCTCTGCAGGGCCACAGACAGGCGGGCAACAGGTAAAGATCACGTTCAAGACAAAGTGGGAAACAACGATTTGTGTTGTCCTGGCTGGACTTTACGGGGGCACCATGTGTAGGAAACAGCGAGTGAACATGTGACGGACAGTTTGCTTTTGTTCCCCCTTGACATCTCTAATAATAGGTCACGATGACAAACCTGCATATACACAGGTCTATATATAAAAAGGCCTTATATAAACACGCTCATAGAAACTGGACAACACGGCCTAAAAATACACACACACAGCGCATGCAACAACACACGGCAGAGCTCTTCATCAACCAGTCAGCTGGCAGGCAGAACAAACGTATTTATTCAGTAGAGTTAAATCGCAGAGTTAGCATAAATTGGTGCCCACACAGGACAAACTGCCCATTCTCTGCATTTGTGCAGTCATGCCACCAGAACAAGGCACTGGGCAGATCCCTGAGTCACCCGGGGCTACGAGGGAGGGAGGGAGGGAGGGAAAACATTGAAACCTGCCACCAGCACAGGATGGTGCCAACCTTCTGTGCCAAAAAAAGGCCCGCCATCGTCACAGCGGGGGTTTCCGAGGTTAAATATCGGAACAAGTGGCGCAAATTGAGGTCACGTTATGTTCTGGGGGCTTTAGTGCGACCAGCCTCATAAAGGGCTTATGGATGAGTGTAATGTGTGCAGATGGTAAAGCCACAGGCGTGGATGGTGCCCGAGCACAGGTTGCGACTGGATACTCTCATTTCTGTGTTGTGTTCATCACACTGGCCGCTGTACGTGAGCTGCGCTGGTTGTTTGCTGTTTGGGCAGGACGGCACAGAAATAGCCCCACCGGGAGCACATGTCGACTTTGGCATTTTAGAGGAGACCCTACCTACAACAGGAGTCTCTAGGGGAGAGGGAACAGAATGGTGGCAGGTCTTAAGGTTGACTTGAATTAAAAAAAAACAGCAACTTTAAAAATACTTAAAATAAAATTCTGCTTTATATGCCAAAGATCTGCCACAACCCCAAAACAATAGTGTGTAATCGTGGGAGTGCTCTGTTGGTGAACAATGGCAAAAATGTTATATATCACAATTAAACAATAATATGTCAGAAAACATCTGCATGACTTTACAGTGTCATTCCTTGAGCATGTGATTTTGGTGACCCAGTGTGACCCCTTAGTTTAATCTGATTGGTGTCAAATCAACTAATGGGGCCTGATGAGGGGAGGGATAGGTGTCCTGTTACAACTGCACATAATGACCAAATGTTTGTGGTCCAGCTTGATTTCTGTATGTGGGTACAACAATGTAAGCCCATTTTCTTATTATTCCGTCTTCTTACACTAGTAAATTACAATAATATTAAAGTAAAAATTGTTAGCAAGATGTAAAAAATGATCCATGTTTTCTTCCTTTTCTAAGGTTAGCTCTCTTACACTTTTCGTCAACCTGCTCAGACATGATTAAGATAGATAAAAAGACATAATATACATGTATGAATATGATCACTGTACAATTACATCAGTACTAGCAATTTTACTAATCTATTTATTATCCTGAGGATTTCAATGCTGAACGACAGCACTAACACAGCTAAGCTAAAGTTAGCCAATGCGCGCACACAAACCTGAGCCTCGTAAACATATAAATAAATTCGATTATTTAAGTGTGTCATCCTAGAAAACGTGATGACCCGTGACAAAGTCGTAATCGCTGGAAGACTCTTGCTACATTACAGTCGACACAGCCACCAAAATGTGACAGCAAAAACACCGACACCATATTTGTGATCTCCACTAGCATTAGCATTAGCCCCTCATTAGCTCGCTAATGTTGCCGCTAATCCCTTCACCATTGTTTTAAAGACACGAGAATCAGAATTTCACTTTTAAGTTAATTATACACTCGCGAACATCTTGAAATAATATATATCAGCTTTAAACTAAAGCTCAGCCACAGTTGTATCTCAGCATCAAAGAATTGACGGCGAAGCGCGTTGTTAATGTAGTTAGCTATTAGCTAAGTTTCCTTAAGTGGGCTAACAAACGACGCTCGGGATGGGACAACGTTAATTGTAATAAATAGGTCGTTTAACAACAGATGAAACATTGTCACAAGGCTACATAGTTTGTGGCATTTAAATATAAAGCTAGACATAGTATATATACATTACCGTAAAACAGCTACTCATCATAGCATCGTTAACTAGCTCACTGGCTAATGCGCAAGCTAACTAGCTGAGCAACAGTGACAGTATTTCATAATCGTTTCTCCCGATGACACGGCCGAGGCTTTACTCTTCCTCATCGCACATCTGAGCCCTCCATCTGCCCATAAAGCTTACCCATTGTGTCCTGCGCGGTTTTGAGTGTGTCAAGTCGCGAAGATGTGAGTACGGTTTTAAATCCTTTCTCTCTTCCAGCTTTCCAGAATTTGCTCCTGTAAGCAATATGTCTGCCGGAGACGGAAACCCCAACATATAACACCGACTTCCTGCCACCAGAGGCCGCTCCAACTCCACGGAAATACTCCCTCCTCAGGTTTAAACACGAAGGATGCATTAAAGCCCTCATGTAAAACCAACCATATACATATTATACATATTATATGACCATAATCAGCACAGAACTGGATTTATGCAGCCCTCAGATGGACGCAGTGGCCCAAGTGCTGCTGAGCTGAACAACTCCTTCATTCAATCATCACTAAAGCACCGCATTAGTCATCAAAGGAGACCAAGGCGATACACAATTTTATGTTGCAGAGTCACTTTCTCAGTCCTTTCTGCGTTTTGCAAACCCTCTGGCATAGTTCATATGTCTGTCTTGGATCTGCATGACTCCATCTAATGTGTGTGTGTGTGTGTGTGTGTCTGCCGTTCTCCAGAGTTTTTCTCTAACTGAATGTAATGTAGCAACAGAATAGTACAGCTGAGGTGCATCTGTGGTCAATTTGCTGGGAGCAGGCAGTGGTAAATTACAGTACTATATTGTGATGCAGTGTTGTCCTCTGACACGGCCCCTCGAGGCGGCACGGGGAGACACACCAGCAAAAAACTTTAGGGGGCAATGTTGTACAAATAAAATGGAAGTAATAGGGCATCCGCTGCTGTCAGGCTGGCTCTTTCCCCTATTAGGGAGGGTGTAGGAGGTCAAGTCAACCGTGGCACAACTGAGATACTTTCCCATGATTACAATTTCTTCGCAGACAAGAACAAATATTGTTCATAGATCCGTGCTCTCGCGGAGTAGCCGTAGGCTCTGGATTGAGCTTCACTCAGCCCAGCCATGAGGGCTGAGGATTCACAGCCTTCAGCAGGTGTGCCGGCACAGGGATGAATCAAAAGACGCTGCTTTTTTTTCCACTAGTATCAAATAACACAAACACACAGGACCAATTTGTGTTACGGAGGCAACATTAAAATGCTCTCAGATCCAGTCCGCGGGGCAGTAGCTGGGGCTCATCCAGACCGATTTCACACGCCCCCCTTTGTGAGTTCTTTACCTTTCTCATTTCTAGGCCTGCTGAAGCACATCATGCAGCAGCCTACACTTTGCTGAGAAGCAAAGGCTATCCATTAGTCAATGCCACAGAGTAAAGACTGCCTCTGTAATGGAATCATAAGAGCCGAGCAAGGAGTATAGCCAAAGGGTTTTAAACTGAAGTAGACAGGGCATGGTCACTTCTGCCGTAGACTCCCACTCACCATCAGCTCCTAATGTAGTTATAATAAACACTACAATCAATACCCTGTTTTTTTTATCCAATTTCAAACCGCTGTAAATGAAAAAGAAAACAGATCTAAATGAACAAAGAGGAAGACTTCGCCTGACGACCTCATTAGTGGCCATTGCCCGTCCAGGCTGAATCAGCAATATTGAAAAACTGCACAGCCTTTTCAACGAGCAAATTAACAGCGCTGCAACAGCACGATGCAAGCAACAACTAGATGGTGATTAAGTGCAGTTTCATCAAAATGAGTTTTTAGCTGTTTCTGAAAAGATGATGAGTGTTTGTTAATTATGTTTCTTTGGGAGAGGCTTTTTTTCAGACCACCTTTTGTCCACATTTGTCCTTTTTATTTCTGGGGAGACTGTACTTCATCCAGCGGAGAGGTTTCATAGGCAAATGTCCGCTCTGCTTTGCTCCTGGCAGTCCGTCCATGAGAAAACATCAAGCAGCACTCAGATCTCTGCAGGTGGATACCGCAAAAAGACAGAGAATTGCTTTGCACATTTAGTCTTCACGGACAAAAAATAATATGTACCACAGGAAGAGACTAGCAACATCAAGGCACGTGTTTGCAGAGCGAAAACTCAATTATGAAGCGTCAAAAGCATTTTAGCTTTGATTGTGCTTATTTGATTGTGCAAATATACCCAGTTTAAACTGCTCCTTAATTCAATTACACCCAATATGATAATAAGGCCAGTTTGCTGAAATGTGAGAGCGTGGATGGGCCGCCTGTGGGAGAGAGAACATCTGCAAGCTCCGTGCTGAACGCTTTGTGCCAGAGTAATAAAGGGTGAGAGAGATAACGCCATGGGGAGGATAGTGTGCAGAGAGAGCAGTGTGTCAGTGCATGTGGGGCGTGAATGGAAAAGAGGAGATATGTCTTCATAATATAGTGTTGAAAATCCATTCAGCGCTGTCCATTCCTTCCCTTTTTTATCTGACGACTTGGGGCCTCTCTCTCTCTCTCCGTCTCTCTGTCTCCCTTTGGCTCTCTGACATCTACCAGGTGGCGGGGCCGATAAGTAAGATGCTGAGTAGGTGATTTTAGAATATTCTTGTGGATCATTCGATCATTCCTTGTGTGTGAGACAGAGATTTGTGGGAACCATTTGAATACTAATGTGTAACTTTCACCTCACAGGATGAAACACTCTGAGGGACGAATTTGTGGCCGAGGATTGAGAGTGGGGACTAAAAATGTCATTGTCATCAAGCAAACATAGCGACAGCTGTTAATTTGAAAAAAGCTAAGCTTTGTGGGATCTCACTTTACGTCTTAGACTTTAACTGGGTGTCCTGGTGTGATAATATTTCTGAAACTGTAATCCAGTCAGATGGCTGAGGATATCATGCGGTGGATTTCTGAAGGTGTCTGTATGCTTCAGTCAAAATGCTTTTCAGATCATCAAAGAGACCAATCTGGAGGTGTTCAGTGGCGTTCGGCTGCATCTCAAAATTTCCCCAAATTGGCAGTTTGAGGCCACCTGATGGAGTGATTGTACAGGCGTGTGGAATAGACCAAAAAACGTTTGAGCCTCTTTCTCAAGATCCATTTTTTCATTCACAACAGTTTTCTTGCTGAGTGCACCGATACAAAGATCTCTAAGAAGAAGCTATTCAAACGGGTGTATTTATATCTTCCATTCTCACAATATATCAAGGCTTTCCTATGGGGCTTTTTTCTGCTGCCTTTTAGTATGGTAATTTGGAAAAAGGTATAAACATGTCTGCATTGTCCCTTTGATCGGATCACACTACGTACAGTCTAGTTTGTTTCAACCACACTGAATCAGTTAGCAGGGTTTACGCTTGGTGCAGTGTTTCTGGTGTGCATTTCTAAAAGAACGTCATCATGTATGAAGATTCCACACAAGATCACTTGTTTGTATGCCTCTGAATTTTTTGCGACTGGGCGACTCGTGCTGAGTGTTTCACTTCAACATGGACGTCTCTGAGGGTGAACTGGCTGAGCAGGCAGGCCTTTTTTTGTTTTTGCTCTGTCTTTGCTTTTTGTTGCTAATAAAATATATTAATCACATCATTTTGTACATGTTACTTTCCACACAACTTTTGAGTTTTCTGTTATCTAATGTGCTGGACCAATAACATTTCTTTCTTCTTTCTTACTGCAGGGGTGAAGTGTAGATAAGTACATTTACTCAAGCACTTAAATAATCCCATTTTTGATACTTGATCGCTTTTTTTCACTGCAGTCCAGAGAGAAAATTTTCACTTTGCACTCCACAGCACTTATATGATCGATGCAATTATTAGTCATTCAGATCCAGAATATCTGATATATAAAACAACTCACAAAAATAAAAATTAGCACCACTAAGGAAAACTACTTACACACGAAAACATCAGTAATAATAATAATACAAAAAATAATAAATTAAATATAAATAAATTGTAATATCACAGGTAGGCATTGTACATACATTTTAATGTACCTGATAATACTAATGTACTTCATGTAATAGAATTGATATCAGAAATGCATAACCTACACAAAGAATTTTCACAGCCTGGTGTTCCTGTTTTATTTGAGTAAAGAATCTGAATACTTCTTCCACCACGGTCTTTATGTAAATGACTTTTATGCAGAGCCATGCTGGGGACCCAAAGTCTGGGAATGTACCGAGGCAACTTCTTCTTCTTCTCCAATACAAATTCCAATACCCCAACTCAAGGTTGAGGGTATCTCTGGAAGCAATGTATAGATCCAATACCAGCGCTCTCTTTCTGCTAAATTGAATTTCTATGCCTCATTGCATAGAACTCACCAGATTCATTCATAACACAGAATCTACATAATATTCTTTGGGGGTCCCAAACACTTGCCTTCACCCATCCTCTCGTGCGTCCTCAGACTTTGTGCAGCGCCTGGTTGCTGGATTGCTCGTCACCCGAGTTAACAAATCACCCTGTGAAATGGAGCAGCAATGTCACAGCGTGGGCTGAGGTGGCAGCAGTAATGCACCAGTCTGATGCCAAAGAGTGAAAGAGAGGTAGACAGAGAGAAAGAGAGAGAGAGAGGGGGGTGGGTGGTTGTCTAGCATCAGAAAACACTTAGGGACGCCAGCAGAGTAGATGAAGCAAAGAGATCAATATGGCACAATTATTGTACACACACTGTAATTGATGAACACGTGGCTTGGGAGGACTTCCTCTCCGCTCTCTAGCCCTTACAAGCCAATTTCAGACCAATCGAACCGGTTCAATAAAGCCTATTAACTCAAAGTGCTTTACCTGTGATACGCCTCGCTGTTGGTGTTGGAGGACATTTGTATCTTTATTTTTAGATTCTCTATAAGTAACACATGGCAAGAAAGTGCTCTAAAGTCCTTGACTATCAGGGGAGATCCCACCGTGTCTTTTCCTTTTCTATTTACAATACAGCGCATTCAGCTCTGCGGCCGTGTATAATCCCTGAAATACCGCCTCTCTCAACTCAACTTCTTGTCATGCTTCCTCGGCAGAAATTGTTAACACAGAAATAAAAATAGTCCTCAAATTATTCAGCTTCGACTCCGGCTGGGATACTTTAATTAAAGCCGTTTGATGTTTGCTCTCGAGCATTTGGAGCCCCACCACGGCTGGCTCTGATGTAAGAATAGGACAGGAGTGACCATAAAGGTGATGTGTATGGCTGTGGATGTGCTGGAGCACCTAACTACCTCACTACGGGGCTTTCACAGCCTCCCTGCGGCGATCATAAATCCACCCTGTGATTGGAGAGAGGAGGTAATGAGGGGCCTGGCGCACTCTGCAGCCACACACATTCTCCGTAAATAACACCACCGCTGACCCTGACAGCGGTCTGATCATCTTGGTCTGCCACAATCACCTTCCTCCAGTAAATCTATCTAATTAACTCCGCAGCTGAAACCGAAGAGTCTCTCCTCCAGTCAATCAGAGGTCTCTGCAGCGTAATAGTTTCTGACAGGACACAAAATTAACTGAATAAAATTAAAAGTCTTTTCACTCGGAGTTCTCTACAGTATTAATTGTTGTTTTCAAAAGTGTTTGGAAGCGCAGAATTGATGGCCACAGAAAACAATTTCGTTCAAGGCGGGCAAATGGCTTTTAAGTTAACTTCAAAAAACAAGGCCTGACAGCGTGTCACTTAACTGGATGTGGACCTGTGCTGTGCATAACGCCGCGCTGCCGTCGCTTGTTTCTCAAGAGCTCTGTTATTGGTGTAACACGCAGATTGAGTGGAAAATGGGAAAAACAGCACGGCGTGATGATAAGTGGATTAGCAAATTGCCTCGTGCCCTTTCACAGGCCTGAAAAGTGCCTTTCTTGTTCTTCCCTTTTGACTCCCACCGAACCGAGCCCAACCTCTTCTGACCTTTCACATGTAGCATCTGAGTAATTGAATGAGAACCTGGATTAAGTTAATTGGCTGTTTCCATATACTCTGAAAGCTGCTGATAATTAATCAGAGAGAACAAAAGCCACTACATCACCACCTAATTATGGGTGAGCACTTGGCAGGCTCGACGCATTGGATCCTCATCGGAGTGTTTCTTCTTTTATCTGCTGCATGTTTGTGTGTGTGTTTGTGTGCGCATCACGCCAGCGTTTACCTGCAGTTCTGCCTCATTACAGTCCTAACAGTAGGTTTTGATTACAGCAAAGCAAAACATTGTGGCAACATACTGTATGTCAGATATTTGGAATCCTTTCACAAAACCTAATTACCTAATAATTATGGAGCATCAGCGAAAACTGGGAGTCAGCTTTTCATAGATTAAAAACTCAGACTCTGGCTTTTCAGTTATTGGGAAATGCAGATTAGTTGAAGGGCGAGATCTGTCTCCTCTGTTTTGTCCCAGTGTTTTTAAGCTCTGCAAATGTATAACATATTCCATCATTATAAAAACTGGAGCTGGGCTGTTGTAATGTTAATGAATGTATCAAACCCTCGGCCCTCCACTTAATAAGACCAAGAGTCTTATTAAGCCACGCCAGCGGCTCTGTGAGGCTGTATTTATAGTGAAGCAGAGTTTTGAGCTGCTAAGGCTAACACTGATGTTATGTGGACCATAAAGGCACATGTATTTTGTACTCAGTATTTCTCACCTGCTTTACATGTATATAAAAAACAGACTTTAGCTGAGGCTTTTGCAGGTATTTATTCATCAAACAAATATATAATTTGACCTCATGATGGTGCCGAACAAAAGGTCAAAGCTTTTATTATTCACATACATGAATGTGTAAACTAATACTGTTGAGACATGTTGTCAATCTTACAGTGGGGATCTAGGAATAATGAGTGGATTACTGTCATTATTATCTTAATCCTGTGGGAATCATGAATGTATGTTCAAGATTTCATGGGAATCTTCACAATAGTCGTCCATGACAAGTTGTACTTTGATCCTGTCTGCAGCTGTTATAAATGCCATGTTATAAACCAAATGGTAAAATGTTTCCGTCCAGTCTACTTAAGATCACTTTACAAGGCTGTGGTTAATTCAGTCAGAGATGCTTCTGTCAAGGAATTGGCCATTTATACGGTTGTACAGTTAGATTTGGTGGAGAAAGCGTTGAGGGAGCTCCATTAATCCGAGTAGTGACAAGAGTCCTGCCGAGAGAGTTAATCCCCTGAAATAAACATGTACAAGAACATTAAATCAACAAAGAGAAGCACCACACGAGCCCAAACAACGCTGGCATGTGCAGAACTCCAGTGACAAATGTAAGGTTGTAATATCAGTCACGGGATACGAATGTGACTGTTGATGCAATTGATTTGTTTTGCATGACTGGTTGACGGTTTGACGATGTTTTTGTGTCGCTCTCTTTGCAAAGACAATTATCATCACAGATGTAAGACGATCAAAAGTGATCATTTCCTTCTGTTTGAGGAAATACAGCCCCCTGATGTCCACAGCTAAAATGTAACTTCCATTCAACGTTCCGGTAATTTTCCAGCAAAATTGGCTGCTTGCAAAGCCTGTTTTTTGTTAAAAGAGAAACGCAAATGCAAGCCATCTGAAAAACAGATCAAACTCCTGTAGCAGCCGCTATCTGCACACTGAAGTGTTCCTCTAAAATCAAATGAGTCATCCCTAAATGCAAACCTGTTGCCTCACATGTTTCTGCACCCTGATTTGGTATAATGGTTATGTAAATGCCAAACACCCCTCATCACTTGATCCAAAGTTTGCAATAAGTAGGGGCTAGCACTATTTCAACTGCAAGATTATTGAATTCATTATCTCAGCTTGTCAGTCCCTGGTATGATTTTAAGATGAAATTTATCTTTCAGATGTCTCTTGGTGGGATAAATAACAGCAGTCCTTTTTATTAGAAACTCTCTGTCTTATCTATGAACCAGTTTGTTCCATAATCAATTAATTAATCATTTTACCATCAGAGACTTCAGTTAGATGTCTGATGTTGTTGTCAGCTTTTACTTAATTATTTCAGAAGACAGGTCTACTCTATCTTCCAGACGATAGCAGAAAAAGTCGTCTTAAAAGTGAAGAATATTTTCCTGTCGTTTCCCCTCTTTCCATTTTTTCTGCCCAGCCCCTCTGTGCCTGTGGCATCAGCCTTTTATTAAGGGATGTAATATCCACTATACCATAGGGCCAATACTCCTCAGGGCCTCTCTCCCTCTTCCGACTCCCTATTTTTGCACACACACATACCGACGCACGCACAGCATGGCAGGAGCTCCATCTTAAAGAAATGAGGGGAGCTGGGGAGCAATTAGATTCAGCTGGAGACTTTTTAATGTGAATTCCTCTCCAATGCAGTGCCGCTTTTCTCTGGAGAAATCTCAAAGTCAAATATAGGATCTTTGATCATTTACAGCCATATGGCACGGCCAGGCTTGGACCAACACGGTGTGCGTCTGCGCCAGTGCTCCAACGACGTCTGCAAGGTCAAACGATGCAAAACTAATTCAAATGGCATACTTCCCCTGTTAGAGATTCATCCCCTCCAAAAAAAGTCAGCAATGAGGTGTGACTCCAAGGTTGTTTCTTAAAATAATTGCAAAATGAACTCTGGAGTTGGAAAGTTGTCACCACACAGGGAAAGTGAATGCTGATGTGACCTTTGAGCTGAAGATGCCAGTGAGTACTGAAGGTGATCTGGACCACAGAGATTCATTCTTCCTGTGAGGGGGACACTCTGTGTCAAGGCCAGAAAAGTTAGTCATTAGAGGTTACGTTGACATCCTTTCCTGAACTGATATGAGGAGGATGGGGTATGGTGGGTTAGAGTCCTCTGACACTGCGATTAACAACAATTTGCCTGGTTACCGATGGACTTCTTACTGTGACTGTGGGTTTTGTGCACACAACTGTGGATGTGGATATGACAGGATGGGATGCAGATATGTATATGTGTGCATTTATGCAAAAAATGATTTTTTAAGTATGGCTGTTTTTATCCTTTTGTGGAAAGCAATATGTTCTTTGTTAAAATGATTACTTTTTTTGCCTGCCGCTTTGTAATATTTCTTAATTTTATACAGCAAACGGCTGTCTTTGGCTTGATAAATGATAAATAAATGATGAACATACCAGGGATAATGCTAGAAAAAAGTTTAAAAATGGCATTATTAAAGAACAACTTTAATAAAAGTTGCAAACACTAGATTCCCATAGATTTTTTCTCTTTAAAGATGTCCTCCTCCTCTCTTGGATAAATGTCACATAGGTTTCTATTATGGCGTAATTGAAGAGAGTGTTTCTGAGACATATTTGGTCAGTCATTCTTGCATGGGGAATGCTCAAAGTACTACAATACTCATGAGCCTCAGTTACAGTCATTACAGAGAAGAAATGAGAGGCATAAATAAAGAGTAGTGATGAACTGAAAATGCTTCGTTGTTGCAGACTTCCGAATGTATTGTCTTTTTTATCAACACGGTAAGTTCTAGCTTGCTCTCACTGTTAGTGATGCAAATAACTGAATTTCAAGTTCAGACACTGGATGATTCTTGTAAAAATGCACCTTAGGAGTTGTAGTTAACTTCTCTAAGATGATGTACACAGGCGTGTACCTTTCTTTTTTTCTTTTTTAAATAAAAAAATAGATACTTTCCATAACAGTTGTCCATCTTTTATTCCGATGATGGAACTAGAAGGGTTTCATGTCCAGCCAAGCTGTGGAAGACCTCCAGCTGGGAGTCATGTAACATTGTCTATTGGAAAAATGAATGGGACTTTTATTTTGGGGACCAGTGGGGTGTCTGCTCACCACTTCACTTTGCTCAGTTTCCTCTCTCTACAATTTCTTTCACAGCATGAGTCAAATGTAGCTGCAGTCTAAAGAGCAAGGACCAACAGAAAAAAAAACCAAAAAACAAAAGTTCTGTTACTTTTGTTGATGAATGGCACATACATACCACCCATTTGTTAAAATGACCTTTAAACACATTCAGTGTTTATAACAACTGTTAACAAAAAAGGTTGATTTGTTGCTTTTAAGATATAAATGAAGAGGGTTTCAATCATGGCACAATGGTTTTCTAATCTAAAAAATCTATGTATCTGTTTAGAGTTCAGGTAGGAAATTGCAAAAAAAAGCTTACATTATTTCACAATTAATTAATTAATTGTGAAATTAATGAGTTTACTCCAAAGGTCTCATGCATTTGAAATAAGTAGAATTATTTCTGCCGTGTACTTATCCCAGTTGAAGAAGACTCAATAGAAAAATCAATGACCTGTCAAGACACATTTGCAGAGTAAATAAAGGGTTTTATCAAAATAATCCTTGACAGTCAAAATGAAAACGCATTTTTACCACTAGACACGACAGCACAAAAATAAGGTCAAAGATCTATTTAAAATTTGCTTTTGTAAGAAATCACTTTGAAACATTTCTTTGAAAAGCCCTCGCCGTCTGTACCTGTCAGCACTCTGAAAATAACAAATGTTGACTTCATACTGTATATTTTTTAATGAAGATTTGGTGAGAGGAGTTTAAAATCAAGATCTTTTTGAGGGAAAGCACAAGGCACAATTACATGGCAGAAACATCAAAATATCAAATAGCAATTACTGTCATTCTAAACTAATACTGTTTTTGTTCAGGCTATGTGCACAGTTTTTTCTATATCTTTAAAATAATCACTTAAAGAAGCATTTTACTTGCATTTACCTCCCAATAGTCTTTATATCCTGACTTTTGGTCCCTGGGGTGGACCAAGCTCCAATCCTACAATTCCCATAATGCAACAATAGCATAGTTTGCAACAGTAGTTTGTGACATAGACTTTCTTTTATGCATTTGTTAGACCTTCCTCCCCCTTATTCTAGGCCATATGCTAAGCTAAGCTACCATCTCCTGCCTCTGTCCTCATATTTAAGTAACAGATATGAGAGTTGTGTGAATTAACTTTATTTCCCAAACCACAGAATTATGACTTTGATGCATAAATTTGGTGGAGTACTTAACTCCAGTCCTTCAAACCTGAAATGACTGAACTTTAAATGTTATTAATGTACTGTAACTATACTGTCTGTATTAAGAAAAGTCACCCACCAGGTTGAATTTATGGCTGGTTGTCTCCTCAGTTGTCAGTCAAGCTGGCTTTTTGAGGGAGAAAAAGATGAATGTGGCGACATGATTGAGTAAAAGTAAAATGACACAAAGTCCCAAACTGTCCTGATCAGTTTAAATTGCATTCAAAAGACTCTGCACATTGTGCTCTCTTTAAACCAACCGAACTCAAATGTTCTCAGTGTTCCTCTCCCAATTTTTCCTTCAATAGCTTCAAATCTAGATAAAGCCCCCCCTTAATTTGCACCATGTATTTTCTCTGTCTGCTTGTTCCCGTGCTTCATTGAAGTCACACATGCTTTAAAATTGATACAGCTTTTTCTTTCTCTGCCCCATTAAATTCTGGCAGGAGGTTTTCTCATGTCTTGTGCTCTGTTTTATAACATTTTCACATTCGAATTAGGCCGCTACATTTCCGAATATGATTATAATTCAAAGTACATTTCTGTGGGCTTGAACAAAGCTTAATATGCACGCAGTAATGCTCCGCTCGCAGGAGGTTAGGAGCAGGTGAGGAGCTCGGTATCTGTTGCTCGAAGCATAATTTACATCAAGCGCGTTGTAAACTTTTGTAAAGTTAAAGCAAGACTTGAGCTGGACCTCGCATTGCTCTTTCTTTCTAGAGAAGCGTGCTCTGTTGTTTTTGTCGTTACCTCGCGGTCTGGCTTTGTCCCTCAGCACTGAAGTGTTCTTCTTCCAGAAAAGCTCCGTCAAGTCCTGCCCTGGTGCGTTTAGAAAACTGCTGACCTGGTGTATTTTCCTGCACACGGAGAGGTAGCGAGGTATTAGAAAAATACTGTGTCTCTGCACTCCACGGAGACTTAAACTAAATTTACTATGTGCCGAGCCTGCCTCAGAGCTACGCTGCTCCCCCCTGTGAGAGTGGGGGAAGAAGGGAAAGAAAGAGAAAAAGAAGGATGAGAGACAGAGCCATCCTAATCCTTAACAAGAGAAGTTGAGATAAACTTTTTTTTTTTTTTTTTTTAACGTGAGTGCTTTTGCTTGTGTGTGTGTGTTAGTGTGTCGTTCCTCTGGTTTCCGCGGCAGTGCTGTGGCAGCATTAGTGAGACTGTCAGGCCCAGACTGCATAGCTGTGACCTGGATAAACCAGCGCAGGAAGAAATCTCACCTCTAGTTAGTCTCAGCAGGACAGAGTCTAGCAGCTAGGTGACAGAGAACAACTGCTGCTGCTGCTCCCCACTCAGTGCAAGGATACAATCGCTCAGCGTGTCACACACACACACACACACACACACACACACACACACACACACATTTTCAGGTACATTTCTGCTACTTTATACTCCATCACCATCATATCAACAAATAATTATGATATAATATATTCATATCAAACTGTTATGGAAAAAAAGATAATGATTTTAAACTCGTCTCGTCCAGTTGCAGCTATATTTAAAGGTGCTGAATGTAACAGAAAACGCTTGGTATTATTGACACCTGTGGCCATTAATTCAGCCGCAGTCTGCATCCTGTCGCTTGTGTGTGTGTGTGTGTGTGAGTGTGTGTGTTCCCACTCCGAAGGCAGGCTTTCACTCAGAGGCTCAGCAGCAGAGCATTAGCAGGACAATAACGCGAACAGCAAATGAACAAGGCAGAATATCATGAATAAGACGTGTTGCCACACTTCATTATTTTCCATCAAAACACTCATTGAATGTGGTAATGAGCTGGCATAATGAAACAGAACTTTTTTATTGTTATCTGATGTTACTGTGATGTGACTGGATGGTGTGTTGAGATGATGATAACTCTAAACCAACATCGGTTTGAAACACATGACAGTGTGATGAGTATATCAGAGTGGAGATAATGCACATAAAAAGCCGTTCTGATGTTTATGAGTTTTTAGTTACATTCTTGTTTTGCCAGACAGGCTTCACTCTATAAAACTTTTATTTTTTTGTGCTCACATGGAGTTGGGTGTAAGTTGTTTGTTGACATCAGCGGACTCCATTTCTAAGCTGGTGTTGCACCCGGTTGGAGCTGTAAGGGTGCTGAAGAGAGGCGAGGCGCTTAGGAGCACAGAAATGTCACATCCACTGGATTTTCCAGGGGAAACCATCCTAAGGCCACAGCTGTTATACGAAAACAAATAAAGTTTTTTTAAGGTATGTTACAATCTGTTCATAGACAGCAAATAGAAAAATAATTTGTCGATACAAATAGGTAAATATAGAACTTAATATATTCAATATAATAATTAAGATATATCAACTTATTATCTAATATGAAAATATAGAGAGCAATTTTGAAAAATCCTTATGCCTATATAACTGATGACATTTCTTTTTTAAAAGTATTTCAAATGGTTTACAATGACCAAGGGCATGTCATTTCTGGCTGCCATCCTTCTATGGGGTGAAAAACAAATGTTGTTTTTCATCCTCCTCTAACAGGTCTTACATATTTCTTTATCCAGATGGTTAGAGGAGTCTCTGAGAATTCCGTCGCATTGTAAGTGATTTTTTAAAGAACATTTTTCTCTTCTGTTTAATCGAACACTTTTTTTTTTACAAACACCTTTGACAAAGTAGTATCATAAGTGATATGTTGAGTCATGCCACCTTAGTACCTCACTTTGAAATACTGAAGATAAAAAATATATGACTAATTGCTCAAATGTTCAAGTTAAGTAACTTTTCCCCACCGCAGCCTTCAGATTCTCACACTCATCCACAGTGTCTCTGCACAGCAAACTATCCAATCCAATCCAATCCAATTTTATTTATAAAGCACGATTTAAATAAACACAAAGTTTCCAAAGTGCTGCACAGCAAAATAAAAATGCAACAAATAACACAGTGGACG
>JBAJHX010000040.1:4466965-4477673 GCA_037176925.1 Amniataba percoides | reverse complement strand
ATGACCAACAATCTCCTGTAGAGAAGACAGTTTCACAGGCTCAAACTGGTCAAAAACAGCAGAGCAGGTGGCAGAGACTGAGGGGTCATAAGCAGTGGATGAAATTAACGCCCTAGCGGAAGAGACCTTATTGATAAAAAAGAGAAGAAAGTTTTCACAGACAGCGGGGGAGGTCTCCATGCATGCAGACTGTGGGGCGTTCAAAACAGAGTCAATAGTTTTAAACAAAATATGAGGTTTGTGACAGTTGGACATAATAATCTCAGACAAATATTTTCTTTTAGCAGCTTTCACAGTACTTTGATAGCATCGCCAGCAGTCCCTGAGCATCTGAAAAGACACCTGCAGTTTGTCCTTCTTCCATTTGCGTTCAGCTCTGCGGCACTCACAAACTAGACCACTGGGAGTCACAGAGAGACACACGGGGGCAGCTGGCCTCCAGAAACTCTGCTCGCCTGAGACCACCAACACAAAAGAAAAAAACAAACAAACAAAAAAAAAAGCCATTTCCCCAGAAGCTCCACTGCTATTATCCCAGCATCTTCACGGAAATAGACGATCATTTCTGCAGAGGTGGACCATGCATGAAGGATGGAGCAGCCCCCCCCCAACAAAGCCTAAAAGGCGCTACGGTAAATCAGAGGACTACAGAGGCCACGCTCTCTGCCTCCTGCATCACACACACATACACCAACATGCACAGAAATAGACTGCTGCTGAATACTTCCATGCATGACTGCGGGCGAGCGCACACCGATCCTTTCTCACCTCTTACAGTAAAAGAATGCCGGCTACCTCCCAGGGGGAAATAATCAGCTTTCCGGCTTTTATCACCCCAACGGAGCTCATCCCTTTTTACAGAGAGACTAGATGGCTTAGATACACCCAGCATTTCTCACACCGCGATAAAGACACATGCTTAGATCAGTCTGTGGCATGATATGAATTTATCGACTCACTTGGCCAATTACAGTGCACATGGATTAGCGAGTGTTGCCATTCTCTTCCCGGCCTTCGCCCTTTGCCGTTTCTCCGTCCTTCTGCTCCTATCATTATATCAGCCCCCCTCACCTAGCAACCCCACCCTCCCTGTTGGTGCCCTCTGCCTGGAAACCGCCTCGCTCCTTCACGCCTCCTTCCCCCTCACTTTGTAATCCCGCTGTCTGACCCTGCACCTCTCTCCCCGGCGTCTTCTCCCGTCTCTTCCTCCCAGCGTTCGACCCCCGGCGGCCCCTTTCTGTATCTTCTCCCCTTTCATAGCAATCCTTATCTCATTTCCCTAAATCTCTTGCCATTCCTCCGTGTCTGCGTGCGTCCCCGCTGTGATCTGGGTGACATTTCCACAGTCACGCCTGTCACGTTACACAGGGGGGGGGGCATGGCCCTGCGTGTGCAACCCGGGGAACGGAGGTGCCATTAATGCGCGAGTGTAACGCTCATACAAATGGACGGTGAGGGGGCGAGGGGGGGGTCTCATTAATGTACAGGCTTTCATTTGAAAATACAGCTTTGCGCGGTGAGTGCGTGTTACATTGAATATGCAAGAGCTGAAAAAAAGAGAAATAAAAAAAGATGAGACAGAGGGAAGCGAGAATGAAAGAGCATCTAATTACATGACAGAGTTAGCCTCTGGATCTCTGTGATTGAACAGGGCACCCTTTCCTGATATTACTCCACAAAGCTTTCATAATATCCCTCCTCTATCTCTCATGCCCATCATATTCTCCTCCACAGCTTGTGCTTCCTTTGCAGCAGTGTGTGGATATGTGTGTGTGTGTGTGTGTGGGTGTGTGTGTTCAGCCACTTTGGCCCCACCAGGACTGCCAATTCTGGGACATGCTTCTCGCTCTGGTCCCCAGCCTTCCCCGGGCTGTCTGCCTGGGTTATATTAGCCCCCGATATATTGACCCAGGGAATGAGATGAGGCTCGGGTTGTGCGTTGTGTGCCTCCTGTTTTTTTTTTTTTTTCCACGCGAGTCCTCGGGGGGATAACTAGATGTTACTCGCCGGCTGCTGTTGCCGTGCAGTGGATCTTACTTTTTCGGCCACAGGATAACAAGGTTGACTCTCTGCTGGAGGAACTCTCAGCTTTCTGCTCCGTCTGGCTAAACAGACAGCGCCTCGGCTGCAGCAGACTCTGTGGGCGTTCAGCTGCACTCTGCTGCCTCTCTCTAGAGAGATTCTTCAGCGTGTCGGTGGATGGTCGGGTGGGTGTGCGGACCGAAAAGGCCTCCACATACATATGCATGTGTGAGTGCTTAGCCCCTTAGGAGGTCTAGATTGCAATTATTACAGAATTATAGCCTGAGGGAAATAGGTACTTTGAAATGTTAAATATTTTCTTACATAAGTACATTATATATTCCAGAAGCAAACTTTTATTCCTTGACAGATGGATTTTTTCCCCCCTCTGAAAATGGACTTGTGTGCAAATAATTGACAGCTCCCCAGTTTGATCTTGTTCCTACCTGTCCCCTGGTGCGAGGCATCCAAACATCTGGCGCATTCGGAAATCGGTACACCAAGTGTTGAATCTATGCTCATTCAGAGCACTTGCAGAATTCTCATTTGTATATTGGGAGCATTAAGTTTTTGCCAAATCCAGCCTGAGCAGGCAAACTTGGCTCCACGGCAACAAGCCAGCTGCCGCTACAAGTAGTACACGTAAATGCAAAGCCTTTGCACACGTTTGACAGACGAGATTTTAACACTGTTTCATCTTCCCTTCCTCACATCCGCCATCAGATCACATCTCTCTCTCTCTCTGACATATTTTCCTGTTTTTCTATGGAACTGGGACACTTTCTTTTATACGCAGACTGGCAGATTGGATCTAAACTCAACAAGACCTCGCTGGGAAATGCAGCAGAAAAATATCAAGGTGACTGATCTGTCTCATGAACGCAGGTCATTTCAGCGGGAACCTGTTGTTTAGAATTAATTTCAGCGCTGGAACTTCTCGTCACTCATGGCTTGTCAGCCTCCAGTGTTATTTTTCATCTATCACTGGTTCCTCTTTTCGCAGCGAGACATGACATTTTCCAAACAGGTTTTAATAAAACATTTTGTATCTGCCACAGAAAGAGGCCACTAAGCCTGGAAAACTGCTAACCTTGTTTTTGTGACAGGCAAGTAAAGCTTTGCAGAATATGACAGGGACGACTGCATGAAGAGCCTCGGAGGAAAGCTCTTTATAGTTACGCCTCTGTACAGTTCTTCTCTATTCACAGATTTTCTTGTCTGCATTTTGTGGCCTCTGCCACCTCTCCAGACTTTTCTCTGTTTTACCTCCATCACATTTTCTCATTTCTTCTCTCCTTCTTCGGAGAGCCCTTTGTTGTGCTGTCACCGTCACCCTCGCCGGTCTGAAATGAACACTGTATCCCTGATGTCTATGCAACAACAACAAAACAACAAACTCTGCCTTTGCCCTGCACAGACACATCAATTTAACCTGATCTTGATTTGGCAGTAATTGTCCAGACTGATGGCCAATCAAAAGCACATCACGCACTTGGAGTGAAAAATAAATTAAAGTCTGCTCGTCTGTGCATCCCTTTTCAAAACTATCCCCTTTCAGAGGAATGTGTCATGTTTTGTTTTTTTTCTCACACACACAAAAACAAACCCTCACAATTGATTTTCCTCTAAGAGGAGAGAAGACAAAAATGATTCAGAAATATATTTCATAACTCAAAAAGCAACACGATGTAATGGCTTTCAGGCACTTTCTTCCCCTTTCCCCAGAACACTAAAGGACATTTAGAGACTCCAGTGTGGAAGCTGCAACATTTCCCAGGCTTGGGTTGGTGTATGTGTGGGGCAGTAGATGTTGTCTTATAAGCTCTGGCATCTGGAGCAGCATAGAGTAAATCACTGCCAGTTAAAAATTTATTTCACATTTTTGTCATTCTACTCTGTTTTCACAGAGAATTAACCTTTTTTTGCAGATGTTATTCAGTATGATTTCATATGTAATGAAAGCTTAGTATTCAGCTTGTGATAAATTATGTTGTTAATGGATGATAGCGCCACACTTTTTATATACCTTCCTAGAGCATTCAATGTTATTTATTATATTTTCTATTTTTTGGTTTAGATGAATGGCCCATTAAACAGCTTTATTACTACTACTCAGCTGAAACTGAGCCAGGAGTTTCTGGTAAATCAGATGCTCTCCAGATTAGTGAGGGTGTCATACATGACTTCAAGGGTATATTTTTGTCCACTTTTCTTCACTACACACATACAAAATATTAATGTACATTTTCAAACAGATGGGGCCATTCTATATGCCACCATTTGCAAGATGAGCATAATTAATTTGCATTTAAAACTAAATCTGCTTTCCACCAATGAGAGATCTCACATCAAACTCCTATAGATACAAATGCTCAAATACAATCACATCTAAATACAACAATTATAATAACAGGTCACAGGATATTTTGACCTTACTGTTTAAGTGCAATTGGAAAAATATGTAATAATTTAAACATGCCCCTGACAAATGTAAAATTTAGCATTTTATTGAATAATTTAAAACAACATACCGTAGCATTCTGAATACCACTTTAATCTGTGTTTTGAGTGTGTACATTGTGTTTATTTATATTTCTGTATTTGTCCAAATTAACACTGTATATGTTTATTCTTGAGCACAGATCCTCCTTGATGGAAATTTTGAACGAGATGGAAAGGTCAGGATGCAAACTGGTATCAACCTCTCTCTTATCCAAACCACAGATCACAGAAGAGGCAACTTCCTCTTTAAAACCACTTTTGAAACTTTCTTTTTATATTTCCATGGTCATCGATTTGGACAAGGGTGGTCGAGCAGGCACTCAAATGTAGACTGAAGTTTATCTTCAGTCTACATTCGAGTGTCTGTGATTCATAATAGAAGGTCCTTGTATATAAAAAAAGTGTATGTATTTATGTGCAAAATTGCTCATTCGCCTAAGATGGGTTTGTGAGATTTCATTTCAGCAAGCGACCAATTTGACTGGGACATTACAGCCGTGGCTCTGACAGACCGGCTGGATCAGATACGGTCACATTTAGAACGAATGAGAGAAATGTCAAGTCGAGATCCAGAATAGCAATGAGACTGTGAGTGTAGGCTTGCTTATCCCAGATGAACCCAAAAGGACACAGGAAAGATCATGTAGGATAACTAAGTGTGTCTGAAAACCTTTTCCTAACTTAACCCCTTAGCTACTTTGCATCCCTTCAGCTCAAAGCAGAGTTCTGGAAACTGTTTCTAGTTCAATGTAAAACACACAATTCAAGTGAGGGGACTTGCTCGTTCACTGGCTGAATGGTACAGTCGAGTGTTTCCCCACCTCCTGTGCCACCCACAGGCACTTTCATGAAAAAGACATGTTAGCGCATCACTTAAGTTCAAAAGCGAGTTTAGGGAAATAGCAATAGGCTTGCACGGTCAGCATTAGTCGGCTAAACTGCTCATTCAGAAGTGTACTTGAGTGGTTTGAGTAATGCGGTCCTTAAGTCCTTGTGTAGCGAATAGGCAGGGGAGGAAAGGTGAGACTCTTCAGGCTCTTTCCTCTTTAGATGAGCGCCGAGGAAGGGTTGAAGTGTGCGGGTGAGCGATCACCGATGAAATACATCACTCCTGCAGACGGCCCAGCACAGATCAAAGCGGGGCGGCTGCTGGGAGGTTTCAAAGAGCAGCCGTCTTCTCATTACAGCCACAGCTTTCATGTGAAATGTTGATGAAACAGACTGTCTTACCCCTGTCTTTCCATCATTCACTGGATACACGACAATTACATTAATTTAGCCTGTGAACTACTTTTTAGGTATTCAGAAAACGTTCTCGCTGTTGAAAGTGGCAATACTAGAACCAATCACTGGCCTGCAACTCTTGAGTTTACCTACTGGCTCAATAATTTGACCATCTCCCATAAAAATCCAATTCATGAGGATAAAATGTTCTTTTTAAATTACATAGAGACAACTGTGGTAATTCATAGTCCAATCTATATTAGTACAATGGTTTTATGTTCGTAAATCATCACACATTCTTTCTTCAGATTATGTCCATAATGAATATCAACGTATGCAGACACAAATCGGGACACATTCATGTACAAACCTCAATGTATTCAGATTTTTTACTTAACCTCTATACTTTCAAATTGCAAAACATCAATAAAACTAAAAAACGCATCAAACAACAATCCAACAACAGTTTTTATCACTTAACACTGATTTTCATCGATTCTCTGTATGAAACACGCTGTAATTAGCTTTCTCTTACATTCATTAGTATTCTACAGTAGCTGAATGTATAGTCCAACAGGCAAAACACTTCACAAACCTTGCCCTTGGAACACTTTCATTTCAGCAAACATCCTAGTAAACATAAACACAACCTATAGTACACCGCTGCGTTTCAATCTGAAGGCTCCTCTACCCTGAGGGGGAGGATGAAGGTTAGGTTAGTCATCGGGCCCATACCATTATTCACTGATAACAAAAAGCCATGCCAGCAGCTCTCTTAGACTACATTTAAGCACAGCAGACATCTTAGTTAAGCATGTTAGCTTTTGCTGCATAGCACGGAAAAGAAAGAAGCTGATCGGAACGATACTAGTTTTGCATCAGGGCCAAAATGGCGGATCAACCGAGCCATGCTACTTACATTAGTTTGATAAAGATATACATTATAATAATACAGAGTCCTTAAATCCTTAGTCCTTAAATAATAAGTAAATATATCTATCTATCGATCTAGATAGATAGATAGATAGATAGACAGATAGATAGATAGATAGATTCAGTGTTCATCAACATTTTTCTTGCATCATTAGAAAACACATCTTGATTTTTAAAGGAAAGGATTCATTATTGTCAAGGTTCTTCAGTCTAAAAACAAGTGTTTCCAAATTGTTAACCAACATGATAGTAGCACGGGCAAAAAGGAATGGAAAAAGAATAAAAGGGGAACGCTGGAGGCTTGGCCTTTTGTGGCTTTGAATTACTGCAGAAAATCCATTCTTGCATCGCTAGCTGGAGAGATGAGAGAAAGCCTCTGCAGGTCAGTGTTGACGGAGAGAAGCGGTGCATGTGTGAAAGGCAAGGACAAAGCCAGACTGCAAAAAACTATTCAGCTAAGAGCTCCTACATGTAGACTATTTATCTCAATATGCCATTCTCAGAGGAATTTTTCCGAGCATAGTTGGCTGCAGAGAGATGAAACCATTTCCAAGATGTGTGCTGGGCTGGCTCTCTGCACAAGGATTAAGTCATAACCAATAACAGGTCCAGGATTCCCTTTAAATGTGTCTGTAGTGCTTAGAAATTAAATAAAAAACAATTAAAAGGTACATAAAATGCTGATATATTAGTGAAGTAATGAGATCAATCACTGCCTTCTCCAGTACACATCCAGTCTGTAGTATGACTGTGTTCAAGCAGATATGCTGAATATGTTTGAATACAATTTTTGTAATCATATTTCTGTGATACTGAATAATGTTTTTCTCCACTTCTCAAAAGTTTTTGTCTTTTATGTTTACGGACCCTCTGAACACTGATCCACATGCTCGAGTCTCTGTTCTTGCTGTTTTTCACACCTGGAGCAGCTAACTAGCAACCCTCTCCCTGAGGCTGAATTGCTAACACAGGCAGTTTCTGGCATGATGTCAGCCCAAGAACCGGTGGGATCAATTGGGGCCAGAGTGACCCCGAACACCTCTGCGGGCCCCCCGGCTAATTTGGTCCCACCACTAAAGACACCCAGCAACCCCTGCTCCTCACCCTTGGCCTCTCCCTGAACCGCTTACTGTGGTGACAGTTAGCAGCAATTTCTTCCACTCACCTGGACTGCCTTTTTTTGGAACTCTAGAGTCAAATGTAGAAGACGTACACAGAGGTACAGTGCCACCTATTCAGTACAAAATTATATATATTTTTTTCTCCCACATTGTGTCCCAATGTAATATTTCTTGAGTTCTCCGTGACCTTCCTGAGAATGTCATTGCTTCATGATTTGTGATTTACACATTGGTGGAATATAATTGCCCAATTTGCTGACCTCTTCAGAGAATTTAGAATTTTCTTGACTTTCTCCATCTGGAATACACCTGAGAACCACGTGCACACCATCGAATACGGAGGATGGAAGAAGCCTTTTAAATGCCCACTTTCCTGTTCGGGCTCCTGTAATGGAAAACATCCACACTGAATGAAGCAAATGGTTTGCTTTACTTGTACAAATGTGAACCACCGCTTTGAAAATGGGCAAATACAGAACACAAACACATTTAAAAGGTTCAACTGTAGCAGTTGCATCCATAAATGCAGACTGACAAAGCGTTTAGTCTCTATGGATACATGATTCACATTACTGTAAAAATGGATGACATGAAATTGTTTTGCTTTTCTGCTTTGCTTCAGTGTCGCCAAAATTCCCTGTTAAAAATAAACCCATCATCTGCTGCCCATGAGCTCAAAGCACTAGCAAGAAAGCAGTGGCAACCATCAGCAGTGCAGTCGCGGGGTCAGCTGTTGTGGCACAGCACCACAGCGTGCCTCCAAGACCACGATCTATTACTGAGTCTGTACCAGGAGATACCTTCCCATACTTGAGAATGCATGTTGGGCAAAATGGGGTTGGTCAAGATGAAAATTTTGTTTCCAGTCCAACCCTGGACCCCTTTCAACATCTCACAGGTAGCCTACTGTATCACCTGTACAGAGCTGCTGCAAGCAGTGTACCGATTGCATCGACAGTACATCTATTGCACATGCTAGAGGCTAGCTCACACGTGCATGTGTCTCAGACCTGAAACTTGCTCAAAGCTCACTTTCTTTTTTTCTTTCCTTTCTCCTGTTGTCTGTGAAGTCAAAGCAAAATGATGAGCACACATTTCTCTCTCAAGTAACAGTTTCAGCTCCAATGAGCAAATCCTTGTCGTTTATTAGTGCCGTTTAGAACAAACAGGTCAGTTCACCTTCACTTGCCTCTTTCTATTGACTTTGTATGCAATCTCAAAATTTCCTTTGAGATCAGTCTCAGAGATCAGACTCATGCTTCTACCTCTCAGGTCAAAATAGCACAAGGTAAACCTGCAAAACATCCACTTCTGTGTACTAAAGAAATTCCTACAGTAAGTCTTTTTTGTCTGGTCTATGAGTCCAAGGCCATTTTCATAGCAACTTCACGTCAGCCTGCCATATTTCCTCCTCTTTTTTTTCAGACCACAGTCATCTATCTGCATGACCTCCAGCGGGGCCTGACCTTGTGAGAGAAATTACAGAAAAGCACCGTTGAGTGTTGATGAAAAGGGAGCATATATTTGAAGACAGCGTATTAATGATGTGACAGGCGCTAATTCAAACTGAAATTCTCACAAATATGCACGCACGCACACCGGCACACACACACACGCGGTGAGACTCCTGGGAACGATGGATCTTGATTAAGTGTGGAGAGGGAGGGAGAGGGGGAAGTGGAAGACGACACGTCAGAGTCGTTTAACGTAAAGTTATGACACTTTTATGAGGCCTGCTTTGAAAATTGGCAAATACAGTACACAACCACACGTACTCACACACACACACAGACACACACACACAGAGGCAGGTATGTCTGGCTCAACAACAAATTCCTTTACACAGCACATAACAGGCTACAAATCAAGCATACTGATAGGCCGTAAGCCATCTCTTCCTGTACAGTTGCGTCTGCTGGAATGTACCCCCCCCTCCTGTCTCACAGTCAATTTCTGAGCCTCTGTTGATGGAGTGACCTTGGACCGAGGACTTTAAGCTTCATTTTGGCAACTGTCAGCGTGTGCGTAGGTGTCTGTGTGAGCGTTGAAACGCCCACGTCGCGCTGGCCTGTCGGGACTCCTGGAGGAAAAAAAGGGAGGGGGAGAGCAAAAAAAAAAAAAAACAAAAAAGAGGAAGAAGAAATCCTTTGTGCTTTGCTTTTTGTGCGTGTAGTTGGAAGCTCCCTCACTTTTGTCCTGCGACGCATTCGGAGTCTGTCAATCAATAGCCTCCAATTACGAATATAATGCACTCAATTGACTCGACGGGCGGGCGGCTAGATTGCAGCGTGGAAAGCTATTAAAGGGGTGCGGTGTGGCGTGCAGAGAGGCGAGCCCCGAGAGTTGTGTGTGTGTGTGTGTGTGTGTGTGCGTGTGGGCATGTGGGGAGGGCAAGGGTGGGGGGGGAGACAGGGCTGAATGGAGGACGCTGTCAGGAACTAATAGCTTTGGGATGTAGTGCTGGGCTGTGTGTGTACAGCAATCTCACCATGTCTTAAGGAGGAAGGAGGGTGCGAGCTGGGGAGGGAGGAGGGAGTGTTGTGGGGGGAGGAGGTACTGATGAGACAGAGAAGGGGTTCTGCACATGGGATGGCTTGGGGATTGGAGGTGGATGAGCACCGTTTGGGCTCCATCTGCATGTATGTCCTGTCAGTGCGTTGGCGTGTGCGTTTGACAGCGTAACAGCAATCCTGCGCCGCGACGGCCAAACCGGCTCCACCGCCCGCAGCAGACTGTTACCTGATAAAGTGACTTCTCCGAGATTGAGAGCCACCTCTGTGATACACCTCTGTCAGGAGAAGACAGGTATAAAAAAAGAGGGACCGAGGCAAGATAGCGACAGACAGAGAACGGAGGCGGGCGGCGATGGGTAGGGCTGCGTGTGGAGGATAAAGAGGACTCCGGAG
>JBAJHX010000040.1:4438123-4456248 GCA_037176925.1 Amniataba percoides | reverse complement strand
CACACACACACACACACACACACACACACACACACACACACAGATAGAACTGCTTTTGGTGATAATCACGTCACAAACAAATATACTTGAATAAACAAAATCAGAACTTGTAGGAAAAGTGTCAGATGATGTGAGGGATAAATTACAGAAGCTGATGACGATAACATGTTGGTCTCTGAGCCCTGCCCCCTTTTCTTACTGCTGCATCATGCTGGAAGAGATACCACCTCCAATTTTTTGTAATTTTTGAAACAATGCGTCATAGACAATAGCTGCCTTCTCATTTCCAGCTGGGAACCATTGTCCACTAATGAATCAGCTCCACCTAGTTAATTAACAGGAGCGTCCAGAAGAGGCCACCCCATTATCCTAAACTATGACTGGTTATCTGCTCAACCACTGGAGGGGCCTTTATCTGAACCGACTGTTTAGAAAATACTTAAAAGTCTTTTCAATCCTACACAAAAATAGTTAATAAAACTAGTTTTCATGTTCAGGAGGGTTGTTATGAACAACTGTGTATTTCTTCTTCAGTAACATTTTACTCTTTCACATTTTCTGTCAAAGATTTGTGTTTTAAGAGTCAATAGCATATTAATACCACGGGCATATTCATTTATATATTTTTGGTACTTTATGCTTTTACTGTTACTTCATCTTACATTTGTTTGGTGTCATTTTGTTGTGTTGTGATTAGTGGTTCTATTTTTCTTTTAAATAAAATTTTTAAGCACAGGAATGTAATGACTTTGTAAGATACTGTAATGCTAGTAATTAAATAAAAAATGCGGAGAGGGCAGACAGAAATGGCAAAAGCTATTCTGATAGTAGTAATAAGTAATAAGAATAGTAATAAGAAGAGACAGTATTTACATAGACAGCCTCAACCAGGTAGACATGCAGTGGTGAGGTGTTATTACACAGGTGAATATGGATATTATAAGTAGTGCTACACAGATATTAATGTATATATGCTAACCTAGTGTGTTCCCTCGCTATATCACGGTTCACCTTTTGCGGCCTTGCTGTTTTGCAGATTTTTTTCAGTTTTGAAAGGCTTGAAAAAACACCCACAACCATTAAACGTTTTGAACAGAGTATTTGTCTCACTACAGCCCCATGCACACAGCTTTAACATGGAGGAAAATCTAAAGTTTGACAGGCCCGCTTACGTTTGCTACGCTACAATTAGACAAAGTTTAGCTGTTGCCGGCCGGTCAGTTGTGGCAGCTTGAAAAAACCATGTGACCATCACGCTGGCTCCATCAGAGCAGCGCTGCTTCTCCTCCTCGAGCAGCTTTTGCTCACCGTCTGCTCTCTTCCTCAGTTTGACCTGTCTGAAAAGGAGAATGAAAAGCCGGGATGATGTATGCAGGGATGCTCGGCAATCGTCAAAGCATCAATCAAGTGTTTTAACGCCGTGTGTTCTATTCATAGAGAGTCATTAATCACAGAGGAGGGTGTCTAGCTGCCGCCTCAAAAGAGCCTGTAGCGACAATGGAGGCGTAAAACTTTTTTTTTTCTTCCCTCCCTCTCTGAAACTTGAAACTTGAAACCGAGCACCTTATCTGTCGAGGATGGATCTGAGCAAAATGTGGGCGACGCTCACCTTCAACACATCGGAGTGTGTCTACAAATATGTGCTGCGCGTCTGTGTGTGTCAGTGTGTGCTTCTTGGAATGAGTTAATGAATATCATATGTACACTTCCCCACTAAAACACTGCCTCCGACATCAGTGGTGTGCAGATGGGAGCGAGTAGACGCGCGCTACAGCTGTGCGTGTTTTTCCAGCTGACACCGTATCGATCAGCCTCTTGTTACATTACGGCAGCGATCCTCACACTGCTATTCACACCATTAGACAGACAGAAAATAGCACCATTGTGGATTCTGCATCACTCTGGTGCCTGTGGGGCCCTAATGCCTGTCCAGATGGATTTCCTGAAATTAACATTTTCAAAGTCGCTTAGCAGTTTTACTCAATATTAATTCATAACAGTTACCAAGAACAAGAGTAGAGGACAACAGGAAATCCAGACGAGCCTTCTTACTTTTGTTTTCCAACAAACGGCTACGATAGCACTAAATTAAACCAGCACAAAGATATCTATGGAAGGAACTATAATGATAACAAGACGCGAAGGAAGCCCCATCTTTTATGCTTCATACAGGTGACAGTATGTAATTATTAATGTCTCCCAACCAGATGTGAGAATTGAGCATCAGTCACATATAAAACAATCACTTCGCTTTTTGTTTTTAAATGCAGCATTATTGCCCATTTAATGTCCCCAGTGAACTATCATGTGTTTGCTTATTTTACTTTAGCTTAAATCAGGAAAGTAGAGAAGATTCATGATTCAGTGAGTTGGTTTTGTCACTTAGTGTGTACAGTTAGAATAACATTAGCCACCAAAAGCTGCGGGTCATATGAAAGCAAGCAAGGGAGTAGTGAAAAAACTCCAGAGCATTTTGAAATCAGATTTTCTTTTGCAAGATAAAGAATGTGTTAAGTCTTCTTTCAAAAGTTAGTCAGATAGCTTAGTTGATATGCACATACAGTATAAATGTATATAAAACATATAGAAATGAGCTGAATTCATTCACATTAAATAAGGTGAGATAAGACAGATGAACCCACAGTGGGGCAGTTTACTAATATAATGTCTCAGGTCATGGTTGGTGCAGATATACTCAACAGAAAATGTATTAACCTTGACTCCGCTAATTACTGATTGGCTGGGAGGTTTCCTTTAATTAGTACATATACATTAGTGCACCCCAAGCAGTGTTCTGGTCAACATTTGGAACTAAGTCAGCCCATAGTAAGAGTAATGAGTATGTTAACCATAGAGGCAACACTAATTCTCAGTGGTGAAACCAACCTGACAGACTTAAAGCAGTGGCTCCCACCCCCAACCTCCAAGGAGTTGCATGATAAATCTGAGCACTGCCAAGATGATCAACAAACTAGGAAATAGGGCAGAAACCTTATTTCTGGGCCACACAGTTCTGTTGTCTATTACTTTTTAATGCCTACTCTTTGGCTGAACTCCCCACAGCTCACCAAAGTAAGCAACCTGTGACAAATTGTCATGAATAGACTTTTCTTTTCTGAAAAGGTCAGAAGCAGAAAATGTTGGGAAGCACTTACTCAGAATATCTGCAATTAATTACAGCAATTACATGAACTTTATTCCAACCTAGTAGGAGGCATTAAGTCTGTTTGATAGGACTAATTTTTGTCAACAATAGATAAATATGTGGTGCAAAATTGTGAGTAATCAGTTGTTCAGTTGCAGTACCACGGGACATATTCAAATAAAGTTCAAATAACTATTACAAAACCAGCTTATGTGCAGTAATAGTAGTGGCAGACCTGAGAAGTGATTTTTTTCAAGCGGGAACGACACACAAGTGTTTGCACTGAGCAGATAGGTAATCATTGAACTCATCATTGTAAATACTCATTAAAATAATTGAATTAATCATTAATGCTCACAGCAGCATCACCATTAGGCGGTGATGAGCCTAATGGTAAACTGCATAAAATTGAAATAAAACATTTGTATTCCTTGAGGATGATCTTTTCCTCCCTGCACAGAAGGAGAGAAACTCTCACTTACGACACATTCATAGACACACGGGGCGTCTTGCTTTGGCAGAAGAGAGCGACAATCCCCTGAGTGAGCTATACTCCATAGAAAGTAATGAAAAGAAGCCTGTTTAAAAGGCCTCGTCTGAACAGTAATAGCTATGTTTCCATGCCATCTCATTCTGAGCAAACCTAAATGCAAATTAGGTGGCTCGAAGCAAATAAATAGGCTGTCTTGACATAAAACAATGTCGGAAGAAAAAAAACACCACATTGCAGAGAAATCACCATATATCTTCCAGGAGTTGAGTAATTTTGGAAAAGATGCTATAGTGAAGGCTTTGCTGAAGTAACGCATATATAATGTTGTCTGAAGACAAAAAATAATGATATTCAGTGAGTCACAATGCTAATCCACTTACTGAAAATGAAACCCTGTGTCTTCAGTGTGGGAGTGACAGCACTATGACATACCTTAGGCTGTCATGCGCTGATATTTCAGGACACCCAGCCGACATCAAACACTGTCACTCTGATGCTCTCACTCACTTTCATGTCTCAAAATTGGGATAAAACTCAGAGGAGATTGCCGTCACGATAAAATGTGATGTTGCTGCTAATTGAGTCTGTACAACAGTGGCGTCGATTCTCCCCGTGCCACGTCTCTCGCTCGTTCTTCCACACTGCACACTGCCTATGATATTGCAGCAGTGAGCGCGGGCTGGATGATAATTGCTGTGGACACGATGAATCGGACGGCGGAGCGCTGAGTGGCTCTGAGCTCCTATACAGTTAAGTGGCTGTGGTGGATCGGTAAAGTGCTTGTGGAAGCACAAGGGAACCAAACCCATCTCCTGTTTCTTTCTCCTCTCTCCACAAATGCGGCACAGTCACTGAACGCCCTCCTCTCCTTCATTACATATTCAGCCCCGCCGCCCCTCCTTTCTCTCTCTAATTTCCTCTTTCCATAAATCTCCCTTTGCCACATTCTCCCTCCCTGCTCTCCTCTTTCCTCTCCTCCATTTTGTAACTGAGGCGTGCTCGGTGCTCATCATTTCTGTCGAGCCCTGATTCACTTTCCTGTAGCCCCTCTCGCCATCTATCTTGCCAGCTTTTCAGCAAGCGCCGCATCTCACGGATGCAGCCGCTCCTCCACCTTCTCCGCTCTTATCTCCTCATCCTCCCATCAGTCTCCATCAGAGCTGACTGCTGCCACTTCAGACCTGTCTGTCCATGCATCTCTTTCTTATTCTCTCCCTCTCTTCCCAGCACACAGTTCCCTCTGTCTTCCTCAATCCATCTCTCTCACCACTACTACACTGACACCGGCAGGGGTTGGAGCAGTGGTGTTGAGTGGAGGGGGTTTACACCACTAAAGCATTTTGCTCGCCAGCTATTAGTAAAAGAGGCTGCAGACGGTGTTGTTGGACGTCAGGGAGATGAAAAATATCCCACATCTGATTTATTGTGCTCAGGGGACAGAAACTACCCCTCCCTGTGACTTCATTTTTATCAGAAAGACACATTGTTTGTATTTTTTCATGAGTCAGTGTATGAGAGAAAAAGTTTTCTAAGCACACACATATTTTTGTATTTTCACGTGTAATATTATGTGAAATTGAACTGAAATTAAAATTAATTTTTGCAAGATATCAGTATCGTGCATCCTGGAATACAAATTGGATATGCTGCTAATACACAATTTTAGCAAGTAACAATAACAGTAATGTCACCCATCCTCCATGTACATATTCTATCCTTCAGAATTTAAAAAAAAAAATCCAAAACCCACTTTTCTTTATTTTTCAGGAATTAACTTGCAAGTGGCTGAATGAGAACATTAGGTTGCCCCATTTGAAAATAATGAATGTAGGTGAAGGCAACTGTAAAAAAAAAAAAAATGGAACAAACAGAAGCAAAATATGCAGTTGCATTTAGGGACAACTAGGTACACAGACAGATAGATCACAGCACACAAACAAAGGACCTGGCAGAAAAAAAATGAACTCTCATAACCTCACAGACACACTCATAGATATACCACGACTCAGTCAACACATTTGAGGTGCTGAGGTTACAGGACTACATGTTGCTGTGAGTTTTGACACTCTGGTCATTTGTTATGACAGTGAAGGTCAGCTACCCCCACCCATGTAACACACAGGGCTAAATTTACAAAATAGCTTTCACCTTCTGAGTTGTAGGTGGCTAGCTTCACCTAGCTCACCTTCTTTCAGTTTGTGAATGGAAAACAAACTTAACAGCACCATGTTGGCTTGTTGATTAGGAAACGAAACACTTCACTTAGCGATATTAGAGGGATATGCAGGGATGTGACGTGACACCACAGGGGTCAAATGTCAGTAAACCACTTGGAAACGCCCACCAGCCGTTGTGTTATACGTTTATCTGTCTTTAAACGCAGAGTGAGGAAAATTTATATTCCAGTTCAACATTAATGAGGTGTGAAAGTGCACTTAATAGGAGGTTTCTTCTACTGTGAGGCCAGGACAATATCGCTGCCTAAATGACTGTGCCTCCCCACCATGTGAATGATACTCCAGTGCCTACAGTTTAAAGTCAATACCTCACTCGTCCTTTTCCTGCAGCTTCGGTGGCCACGCTGCATCGAAAAACCTGCTTCTCTTTAGGGCAAAAGTGCTGCGAAAAGTTGTCAACGAGAAAGTGTGATGGAAAGTTAGAGGAAAGAAAATAATAAAATAATCAAGAAAAGCAAGTGAAGAAGACATTACCCTTGGAGACTGAATGCAAGATGAAAGGCATCCCATATAGGAACAGGAGGACAGAGCAGGGCACATAAGCAGGGAGGAATCAGTGAATCTTTACGGAGCTCCAGCCTTTGCTGCTGAGAGCCCACAGTATAAATCATGAATCATTTACAGTCTCTTTCCCTCAGGAGCCTGTGTTTAAATATTAATGCTCTCCATTCAGATCACAGCCACCCTGACCCGCATAGCTAGGTCTACTCCCCAAGGACGGCGTGTGCGCACCCTCCCCGCTCGCACACACATACAAAGCACTTTCACGGATCATCTATAGGCACAGATAGAAAATACAGAACGGCTAAAAACCCTCGCCATAGATCATACAGTCCCTGAGGTATTTGCGTACATATGAAGTCCACGCACACATATTAAGGGAAAAAGTTTGCTGTTTAGCACACACACACATTCAAACACACACTCACACACATACATATGGATGCAAATCCTTTTTCAGTACACACTGTTTCCAAACTATGAGAAAATTCTGCAACTTCATCTCTTTTTTTCTTAATTCTCTCTCCTGTGTTGGCTGCAGAAAAAAAGGTGACAGGTCAGCTGCTGGTTTTGGCTTGCAGGAATGTGTGGGTGGGTAAAATGAATAAGTATAAGAATTATTTTCCTCTAAACAGTTGCCATCAAGCTGCGTCTGGTGGGTGGTCGAGAGGACAAAACACTTGCATGCTGCCGTAGCAGGAATCCAAACTTGTCCACAGCAGCGGTTCAAATTCAAGCTCTGGCAGGGTCTGAGGGTGGGAGGCTGGTGAGGGATCAGGCACTGGCTGTCACTGCACCAGCTACTGGCTGCTTATTCCTTGTGCTCTCCTGGTGAAGCTTCTCACTGTGTGTGAGCTTCTGACATGTCCAACACCCCACAAATAATGATACAGTAACAAAACAACAAACTAAATCATCCTCCAAACTGTGTGTCAAAAATGTATTTTCTAACATGTCCATGTCCATAATGCAGCAATATTTTATTTATCCATCACAACCCAACATATTAACACCCTGTTGAGCTGTAGTAATGAAAAAAAGATATAACTTTATATACAGGTTTTTACAAATTGTTTTATTTATTGTGTTACTTGATTTTTGAGGTAGCACAGCAGCATTGTCAATAAAAAAATAATAAGATGACATAGCAAACATGCTAGAAAACAGTTGACTGTTATCATCCAGCAGACACAGACGACAGCAAGCTTTGATTTGCTTCCGTGTTTATGGCCACCAGATGGACGTAAGTCATTGTATTTGTGATTGAAGAGGCCAAGAAACACCATTGAACAAAGGTGAACTACAGGGGGTGCCAGTAGCGGTTTTAGGCACGGGCGAACCGGGCAGCCGCCCGGGGCGGCATTAATTTCAGTTACGTGGGGGGCTCAGAGAGGATCTCGCCCTGGGAGTAATTCAATGTAGAAACGCCACTGGGGGGTGCTGATCATCTACATTTACATTAAAAACAGTCATTATATAGTTATTATTATCAAAATATTGATTAGTGGGAAGATTTTGCCTTCATGGATAAACCTCCAACTTACAGAGGGAGTCAGACATAACAAAAGGAAACTAACAGATGACTAAATTAAAACACGAACGTGAGCCAGGCACTTTCTTTCCATCTTCCCCATTGGAGCCTCGGTGGACAGCAGTGAGTAGAGGGATGTGTGAATCCCAGAGTGAGTGCTGAGAACTAAATAGAAACAGAGCACAGAGCTAAGTCATATTTCAAAACATAACACTAGTATTGACAAAATGCACCCCTCCCCCCACCTCCAATCCACACCCAACTCTTGCTCTTTCTCCTTACCATCCCCACTGTTTCGAATCTGTCTTCCTTGTTAACATCGTGAGCATCACCGGTGCAGGATTTGACACTAACACAAACATTCCTGACATCTGCCACAACCGTGTGAACATTTCCTCAATCCAGCTCAACAAAAAAGATGAAGATCCCTCTCAAGCTTACGCTCCCAACACCCCAATTAGTGTCACCTCCTGGAGTCTGGAGCATTTCTCTACATGGCTCACTTTCTCCTTCCATTTCTCCCTTTTTGTTCTCACCCTTTAATTCCCATCTTTTTAGCCCCAGGCGCTCTCAGGCATACACAGGTATCCGCCGCTTTTCCTAATTTTTTTCTTTTCTTTTTTTTCTTATCTCAGCGGGTGTTTTTTTTTTTTTTTTTACACTATCTGCTTGACTGCTTCTCTCTCAGTGCTCTTCTAATACAGCCGCTGTTTAGATCAATCTTCCCAAATCAATACTTAATATCAGAAAGAAGCGCTGGCCTTTTGCTGTATGTACTCTGGCGTATCGTCAAGACACGCCGACCATCGTCTCCGTTCAACCTATTCACACCAAAAGTAATGAAATATTGAATTGGACTCACACACTACGCTGCGGCCAATACGGTACCATCCACAAATGGTGCATTTCTCCCAAAACCCTGGTCCAGCAATAAAGCGCCTGATCACATCTGACATCAGAGCCTCATTTTTCTTCATTTGCTTCCCAGTCTCGGAACAATGTGAGCCTTGCATTGACTGAACCATCTTCTTGTTCCTCTGCTTGTAAGAAAGTCCTCCATGTTGGTCACATGATGAGCGAACCCTGACCCGCTGACCCCTGACTCTGTGTTAAAAGCATACTCTTCCAACCACACGTGTTTTGAGGTGCCTACTTTCAAATAAATTCTTGTCTCTCAAGATATTCCCAGTCCTCCCATTAACTGTGCATTACGGGCCTAAGTGTGTTGGCTGGGATGAGCGGGCAGCATGCAGAATTTAACTATGTCTTGCATGCGCTGTATAATTTATCATGTTAGGAGCCTCAAGCTTTTTAATGGTCTCTGCTCTCATTATCCAGTCTCTGTTTTCGCGCTGTGCGTTCTGAGAGTTCCCCCTAATGGAGGGACAAATAGATTCATATGAGATCGTAATTACAGCATTTTTAAGCAATGAGCGTGCCCATCAGATAGCGAGCGAGGACAGAGCGATGCGGCTGATACGACTGTATCTGCCATCAGGACATGAGCGAGGGGGAGACGGAACAGTCCAATCAGACAGTGTCAGATTGCCCAACAAGCTTGTCTGTCATTTGTCTCCACTATGGTCTTGCTTCCTGTTTCTATCTGCTTCCTGTCTCGGCGGTGACTGATGGGGCCCTTGGAGGAGCTGAGTAGCGTGTCAGAGTTGCCGGGCGCTGATTCCTCCCGTCAGGGTTGCCAGTTCAAGCCCCGATCCCCCCGCCTTTAAGTTGAACAGGAGCAGATGACTCCTCGAGAGCGCTAATTTAATTGAGACGCCCCGCGCTGCTGAATGGTTTCATTTGCATATTGCAGATATGAAGAGGCAGAGAACAAAATTGAGAAATAGCTTCCTGTTTGCTAATAAAGGGAAGGAAGACAGCAGAGGACTGGAGTGACGTTGCAGTTTGACAGCATTCCCAAAACCATTTGTGCTATTTACACTCAAACACGGAGTGACTTTGCATAAGACAGTTCAATCCTCTCAGAGGCACCGACATCTATTGTAAAAGAAACAGTAGAGACAACCAGGAAACTAATACAATCGGATAATTGACAGCATATCCGAGACAGAAAGCATGTGTCCAAATGTATCTGGCAAAGATCCCTGTGTTGTTGAAACAGGAGCCTTGGATATTCACTTCCCTGCCAAGAGGAGCTCATGCATAAACAACACTGTCATATTTATATAGGCATCCCCGCGGAGTCCTTCCACTATTGTGCTGTTATACTAACTACCTCTGCCGAGGGAACATGACAGTATCGCCACAACACATGTTCTTAAGTGATTAAAATTCACTCTCCTCTTGTAGGCCTCTCTTATCGGTGAGTATTTTTGGTGTTTCTCAGCTGCGGTGAGGGTCACTAGGGGCAGCTGTGGGAAGCAGATAAAAAATTGTATTTTTCATTGCCATTGAGTCGGTGCGCACACACATCGACACACGCGCATGCCGGGGAATGTTTTTGAGGCCGTCCTCTGGAGTGCTGGGTTGATAAAAACAGATTCCCTCCATGGCACTTGAGCGTTATTATTCTCTCTTCTTTTCCCCCCCTTATCTGAGGCCTATTGTTGGAACACTGGGTGGTTATTGGGTTTTGTCAAGAGAGGAGAGGGAACGGAGGGAAGATTGGGACAAGCTTTATGCCCTCATTCTCTGCTCCAGTGCCATGGAGCAAAGCAAACCCACATATAGCCTCCGCTGGCACCTCGCAGGATTCAGACTCTCAGAGCAGCTCTCTGAAATGATAAGACATTTTCTTTGGGTAAAACATTGGGGAAGAAGATTTATTTTTGTGCCGGGGTGCTCTGTAATTGAATAAACTGTGGAGAAATTATATTTTCTTAGTGTTCACTGGCGTAGCTTGTCGTCGCCAGTTAAAGTCATAGGAAATGATTTCAGAGGGAAAATATTAACCTCATCCCACCTCTCTCCAAGGCAGGGAGCGCTGTGCGAAGCTTTGATGAAGTTGGATTATTTCACGAGACAGACAAGAAAACTGAGAGGGTGTTTTTGGTTGAAAGTTTCATAGATCATTTTAGCTCTGATTTTGTTCCCCTCAGACTGACATATAGGCTTTATATTGATTTCAGACCACGTCCTCACTTGGCATATACAGTTCTGCTCACTTATTCCTGGGAGATAATGTTTTCGAGAGAGACAGAGATCCTCTAACATTCACCCTAGCAGCCCAGCGACGACGCTTGACCTTGTAAACTTTTCCAGCTTGCAGCCAAGTAAAGTTTCACTTCTCCTCCCAGCCCTGCGATCTAATGAGGGTTTGTGGAGAGAGATGCGCCTGCTATCTGCGGGGCCTTGTTGTGAAATTAAAGGTCATTCTCACTGGATGAGCAACCCTGATACCTCCTATCTTTTTTCTCGCTGGCCAACGGGGAAATCAAATGCTATTAGACCGGAGAAGCGTCCTTTATCATTGCGGTCATTATCATCCGAATCATCACCCAGGCCACGAAGCATCATTTAGCCTCCCCATTTAACTTCTCACCAGCCGTGTGTCAAACATATCCACCAGTGACAATGTGTCCAGCAATATTGGGAGCTGCGGGGAATTATGCAGGAAGGAAAGCAATTAGCGGGCCGGAAAAGGATGAAGATTCAAAGGCAGGGCGTGTACAGTTATAGAGCAAGGAGAAAGGGGAGATAGAAGTTAGAGAGCTGAATTACTTATTAATGCTACTAATGAGGGCAACGCAGTGGGCTTGAGATGGAGCTAGGTAATGTACCTGCTGCTGTATAATGGTGGCAAACGCTCCGTCTCTGTTCATAGCGGGCTGGATCCTGCGAGGATACGCTCAATGAATATTCCTGTTGAACTTCACAAGATCTGAATGTGATCCAGTCACTGCGGGCTCGTAATGCGTTATGAAGTAATGTGTTATAAAGTAATGCATTATAAAGTAATGCGTTTTGGTAAAGGAATGACTGTTGTGTCGTGGCTATAGTCAATCCTGTGACTGCCTGTGTGTATGTGAGAGCTGTTGTTTGTACTGATGACAATAATCAACTCAGCTGTACGGAGATCAAATGCCGTCTTTTAGCTCACTGTTTTGGTTCACTCCTGCAGCTCTCATTATGACACTGCTAAGGTTACGGTGAATATCAATTAGCAGCTAAAGCTTTGTTATTTTAAGTATTGAATAGGACATCAGTTTTGTATTTGTAGACTGGTTTGGGACTGGAAGTGGTGGAGACAGCCAGCCTCTGATAAAAGAGGACGAATATGTGTTTTATTCTAATTTACATATCGTGCCATATAATCACTGCTCAGAAAAGATCTGCTCTGAAAGACTATCTGCTGAACCACAGACCAGGAATTCCACTGACATTATATTATTAAGCTTGAAGCAAATTATATTTGCTCCAACTTTTCCCAGTTCAACTTGAAAGGCTTCACCAGGAGCAGCTAGAAGTGTGAGGACACAACAGCTAATAAATATCAGGGGTGGCAGCGAATTGCTCAGTTGCCTCAATTAGGCTGATGATATCACAAGCCTAAACAAGATAGATGATCAATACATCAGAGGATCAACACTCAAGGCTTTGTGTCATATAAATTACCTCAGTTCCTCAGAAGCTTTGAGTCCGCTGTGCTGTCCAAAGGAGTTTTGAATTATTTTGGTGTATAAAAAATCTATATCAGCTAATGGCAAATGCTCCTTTAACAGTAGCTTAATAGTGAATCCACTTTTTTTTAGTGAATCAAGTGTACTTTCATTTTATTTGATTATCAATTGATACTGGTCCCTATTCTATAGTGAAGTTATTTTCCGTTTTCCAGAAAAATCTAATAATTATTTCGCCTTGGACCCTCAGAATATCTGAATTCTGATAACTGTCAGATGTAACATCTAGCCATAAAAAGGCAAAAACAGTGTAACATATTAAAAAAGTCATGATGATGGCTGAATTCTATTTAGCTGCTTTGGTTTGGGGTCCTTGGTGTTGTTCTGGCTCATCGGGACCCTTAAACGGCACTGAACCACTGTTAATGTTATTATCTATTTTCTTGATTGACTCCGACTTTGTTTCATGTTTTTAGTCTAATTAGTTAGTTCCTCTTGAGTTCTCACATAATCGGAAAATTAAGCACCATTTAGGCAAAACTGAAACAAAAAAGCAATTCGCTCTTTCAAGTTCTCAGTTTAACCTTAAAACTATATGATGTTGAGTAATTAACAAATATTTGATTTACAACTGATTAAGCCGCAGTGCGTACAGTTGAGACAATGAGCCCAAGAGAGCTGCTGTGTTTTCAGCCGTGCTCCTCACTAATGTGACTTATTCCCATCCAAGCATGTGCATCATTTATCAGTCAGTGCACTCTCAGGAAACTGCAGGTTCAAATCCAAGCTATGATAGTTTAATAATATCCACAGTTCATTTATAGTACATAATCAGACGCAGAGCTAGCAAACTAAAAAAAGACAGTCCCGACGGGTACAACAGTCATTAAAAGTTTGGATCCTTCTCCCGCAATGTGTTCCCCAGGTCCAACAAGGATGACAGAGAATATGATGTTTTATTTTTTTTTTTTTAAGTGACGATGGAGGCCTGGAAGAGGGGAGCTAACAGCGAGGAGCTTTCAGCAGTTCAAGCACTGCTCAGATCAAGATTTTAAAGGCGCGCCCAGTCTGCCTCCCCGCACTCCCATTTAAGAAGGGCAGCTTTGCCAAAGAGTTTTGTGAGATGTCTTGTCTTTTTATCAGTGGTTGAAAAGTCCCTGTGTTTCCTCGCAGCATGGCTGGCGCTAATTAGTTTAGCACACATATTACCCACGAGGCCTGTGAACCTCTGCTCCCCACCAACTGGGAAGTCGACCAGAGATGAAACAATGATGAATAAACCTTGGTGGATGTTAGAGATAGAAGCGTACGGATGATGAAAACAGGGGCACCCATGTGAATTATAATTCATATTAATATTGAGAGGAGATGGATATGATTTTTTTACTTGTTTCCATTTAACTACCAGCGACTTGATTTCCATTTTTGTGCATAATCAGAGTGGAGCCGTATCCGCCCTTTTTCTGAACATCACAGATAAAGAAGAGGTTCACTGCCTGTTGGAAATATTAAATACCTGAGAAATTTAGGAATTTTTCAAAAAATCTGCTTTTTAATGAAAATCTGAACATCCATTAAACCAGCATCTCACTTTGCCTTTCCTCCATCATCATGCACCAACAGAAACAACACTAATTCCCTGCTTCTGTCTAGCCTTGTAATCTCCCTTTATTCAAATGCTGCAGCCTCTCAGGAGGAGAGACATCCTTGAGTCCGACTGATCTTTGTCTAACCTGCAAGGCTGAAGTTCTCGCTGTCTGCTCCAATTGCCCAAGCTGGTATACCAACATCACTAACCTCCTCTTTCCCATATTAACATCAAGGACTTTCCCCCGCCCCCCCTCACAAGATACCCGAGGGAAAAAGGAGCCGGTGGTGCTTGTGGGGGCTGGACATGGAGGCAAATACAAAATAATTCTCTCTGAAATGCCAGGCTTAATCAAAGTCTCCTCTGGATGCGCGTTAACAAGCTATCAAACATCAGGCACCCTCAGCTGCCACAAGGCTTCACTTAATAAAAAGGATGGAGGGAGAAGGAAGGGCTGGGGGCTGAGGCGTTTTGAGGTCAGCGAGGGAAAAAGGCAGCGATGTAAGGGCCCGGTCGCAGCGGGGGGTTACCTGGTAATTGGGATGGAGAAGTAGTTAAAGTGATGGGCGGCGAGGTTCGGGGTGGAAGGGGCAGTGGGGGGAAATGAAGGTCGCGGGGTGTGAACGGAGGAGGCAAAGGAGGAGACGGAGGGGAAATGAAAGGAGATGGCAAATGTGGGGTCTGCGGAGGGTTCCTTGTTCGGTGGCGTGCGGAGAGTGACTTGATGGAAAGATGAAGGGAAAAAGGAAAGGGAGGTGAGGTGAGGTTGTTGGCAAATGTGGGGAAGTCAGAGTGGTACAACGCTGGAGGAGCAATTTCATCAAGGTCCACTGGGATAGGAGAGGAGATAGTAGTTTTTTTTTTTTTTTTTTTGCGTGTGTGCACCCAAAACTACAAGAAAGTGGGATTGGGGGAGGGGGAGCTGTAGCAGCAGCCGAGGGGAGAAATTGGACGAGGTGAGGTGTTCGCATATGGGGGGTTGGCTGGAGAAAACATTAAGGTGAGAGCTGAGATGGTAGGCTGTGGGGAGAGGAAGATTGCAGGTTTTTCTAGTTAGATTTTGCAATGTAATCACAGGGAGCGACGGTGGAGGCGGGCGTCAGGGGTGGGTTGGGGTGGGGGAGCGATGGCGGATGAGAGCTGGAGAGGGGTACGGTTGGTGGTGTTGGCGTGCAGGAGGGAGGGACGGATGGGAAGCGGCAGAGTAGTGAGTAATGACAGCCGGCTGGAGGTAGAGGAGATGCGCTTACACACGCAGGAAGGGATTCAGGTGATGAGAAAAGTGGTGGGGAAGCTCGGGAATGAAAGATGCGGAGAGCTGCGAGAGGAGGGAGTGAGCTCACGTCACTCATCTGAAATCACAAGCGTTTTTGAATAAGATATCCCCCTGTTCACTAGAGCTCCTGATGCCCTTGATCAAGGCTAAAACTGCAAAGCGCATGCATGTTAATTACGCAGAGATTATTCATTCAGCACCCTCTGTGTGAGCTCAATGAATGCATATCTTTGGAGCGTGTTAGAGGCGGCGGCAAACAGCAAAACCCCCCCCCCCCCCCTACTCACCCTCACCCCGCCAACATTGTGGTGTGAAAAGCCTATTACTAGTCTTCACCAGCAGCTTATCCCTCACCATTGCAGGGGAGATTTTGGCCGAGGAAACATGAATGGCTTCTTTGCTCGGGAAAATGAGAGATGCTAAATCTGCAACCGTAACCCACTTCTTGCCTCATGCACAATAGAAAGCCTTGGAGGAGATGACTCTGAGCAGTTTGAAAAACCTCCGGCATCCTCTCACGCAGGCATTAACACCCGCCTGAGAACATTTGTTTGACATTATGGCAGCCATAGACGTGATGGACGGTGTCCGGTTAGGCTGACTTTCAGCGGGGGTGATGGGAGATTATATTTTTATTGCCTGTGTGAAAAAAAAAGTGAGACAGATGCCTTTTGAGATTTTTATCTGCATATGATAAAGGAAGCTGAGAGCTTTGGACTGGCTCCAGAATGGCTGTCTTATCACTTTCAGAGCTCGACTGCATCTCTATTTCTGTCTCTGTAGTTCCTCCGTCTGTTTCTCCGTATCATGTCTATCTAACAGAGGCTCCTATGGTGAAATGAGATATTTGGGTGTAGAAAGAAAGATAAATGTAGTTTATTAACACAATCTTAGTACAACAGTGATATACAGATTGTGGACTGTGCATGCAAAGTATATGAACATTACGATCCTCCACCAGAGATCAGGACAAATGTTTCATTCATGTCCTACTGTGAACGCCACGCTCTTTCTCTGGATGTCCACCAGATGCAGCTCCGTCATGTCTCCATCAGAGATCCAGTATCTGAGGTGCCCAGGTAGCTCACCTGGTGCACGCTATTAAGGGTTATCCTTATCTCAGCAGCCAAGGCTCTATTCCAGCTGTTCCTGCTGTTTATCATTCTCTGCCTCCCCCCACCTTTTCTCTCTCTCTTTGGCTTTCTCTATCAAATAAAGACAAGACTAAGAAAAAACAAAACAAAACAAGAGGATCAAGCATTCTCTTCTTCAGCAACATTTCTAATATTCCCTCACTGACATTTTTATTTGTGTTTTACAGACACACTGAATGCATGTTTGCACCTCATTTATAGTAACTGCGCTAAGAGACACTTTGTGGCTGTCGTTGACTTATTTTACCCATGTAGTGCGCCATTGTTTCTTTATTGTGTTTGCATTTCTTGAACACCGGTGAATATTAGCGGTAGGAAAACCAAAGCAGTTGGAGGAGATGTGACATAAACAAACACTGTGTTGCCTTGATCTATAAAAAGGTTATGAGACAAAGATATCAGGGTTTTTCCAAAGTGTTGCACACCTTTCAGAATAAAAGAGCACAAGATGCCCTCCATGGAGAAGCAGAAATGAGATGTAAATGAAGAAAGTAAAAGTGTTTTAAAACAAGGAGCCTTCTCACCGGCTCATACCTCGTGATTTTGACTCTGCACGTCTCTCACCCTGTTTTTCCTCTTTCCAAGAATAGTATCTACAAGTAAACAAGCACTGATTTTGACTCTGGTACATGAACAAATGTAAGCAGCCCCAAAGCCAAGAGATATTTTCTGTTATTTGGCATACAGGTTGGTGTGTGCATGCACTGTGTATGTATAAATACATGTATAGGAGAAGTGTTGTCAAATATGAAGTTTTTCAGTACTGGCAGCTGTGATAAAGCCGGAACGCGACACACTCACTTCCGATGGACTCTCAGGAGTTCTCTCCTCCGATTACTTCCTGTTTGTATCTATGCCTCCCTCAAATGATCTCACCATTCAGGAAAACCTCTGTTGTTTCTCTCGATTGACAACAGAGAGCATTCTGCACTGAGGGTGCTGTGCTCATTTCACAAGATTTCTCAAGGCTTATTTTTGCTGGGTCTAATTTAAAAACTGTTTGACACCTACTTGAAATCCAAGAAATCCTTGAAACACATTCAATAAGAGAGCTTCAGAGGGAATGATCTTTGCAATCATCCTCTCAAGCTTGTGTTATTGCGCGTCGGCAGTCCAGCAAGCTGAAATCCAAATGAAAGATTCCAAACTCTATTATAAATATATTAGTGACTCATAAGATGGTCAAAGGGAGAGATGGACATCAGACGGCTGTGTGTGTGTGTGTGTGTTTAGGTGTGTGTGCAGAAAGAGAATGCGAAGTGATTTGTGTGTGTGTGTGAGCTGACGTGGTTGCATCTGTATGCATGCGTGTGTTTGTCACACATGTTTATGTTTGTTTTTGCATGTGATTGCATGTGTGCTTCAGCCTGGGCGTAAGATAGCAGATGTTGTGTGTGTGTGTGTTTTGTGTGTGCTCCGCTGAATGACTATGCATGTGTTTGCGGTGTGTGTCTGGGAGATGGAGGGCTTTGGCTTTCATTTGGGCTTCTTGCTCCATGCTTGGGGGGGCTGGAGGGGAGAGATCTGTGCACTCGCCTTGACAAACATCAATTATTAAGAATCTGCTCAGAATGCTGATTTACAGAACAGAAGTGTGTGTGTGTGTGTGTGTGTGTGTGT
>JBAJHX010000040.1:4423035-4438023 GCA_037176925.1 Amniataba percoides | reverse complement strand
AAGTTGTTTTTATAAAGATTTGAAAGTGCCCGGTTGGATTTATTCACTCTCGTCACTTAAAACGTAATTTTATTGCTCACTGTCGATCTGTCAATTTGTCAGCTCCCAGCAAGCACTTTTAGTTCTAATCACATCAGCGCTGAGATTAACTCGAGGGAGGCAGCAGCCATAATCAATTCTTTGTTATTAATAATTAATCCACTCCGCGTGTTGAAATATTCTGTATCAAGTGCAGATGTTAAATGTAGATTTCTGAGAGAATCAAGGAAATTGAACTATATATTTTTGTTTATGCCGATCATTTGTCTGGAAACGATGCCAGAGCAGCGGGTTGTGTTGAGGAGGCACAAAATGCACGCTGAGACGGACGGACTCGCCGTGTGCTGGGATACTGATCATTAGCTCGTGAAGAATGAAAACAAGGATGCGGAGGCATGGCCAGGAGAGGAGAGAGGAGAGATGAGAGGTTGGGGGAAAAAAAAAGATGGAGAACAAAGCAACACAAGCTGCTGGGCTTAATGATAGCGCTACAGGCAGCAGACACGGGGTCAGCACTAAGCTTTACATGAAGCGTGCTAATTGTAAGATTCCTTCATTCCTGCCACCATCCATCACCATCGAAACGGGGAAGAGAGACAACCTGCAGATATGTATTCATAACTCAGAGAATGGCTCCCTGAGAGAAAAGACTGACCTGTATTCTCTTTTATAAGGAACGGCAGGTTCTTTGTCAATACCAGAAATGTCTTCCTGCAAAAAGACGAAGGAGTGCTGCGGTGGGTGGGGGTGGTGGTGTGCTAAGAAATAAAAGATCACCTTGATCACCTGAGTGTAGTCTTGAGTGTTCACTTCCTTGGTTGGCCTCAAGGTTAAGATGGCTCGTTATTTTTTATGGTCCTCGTTAAAGACGCAGGGAGCTCGCGGGGCGGTAGCTGAATATATATTTTTCTCTTCGCCACGAAAGGGTGTTCAACAGGGCCCCTTTCAGGGTCCCTACTGATCCTATTTGTCTCAAGTGTCCGTATACACAGACGCACACGTGCACAGCTCAAGGTGACTTCAACCCTGAAATTCATTCATTTTTTTTCAAGCAGAGAGGGAGATGGTTATATTTCCTTGGAGGATCAGTCTTTGTGTGTGTGTGTGTGTGTGTGTGAGAGAGAGAGAGAGAATCCGTGTATGTTTTAAATGCAGCCTTATTACTTTTCAATGACACTTCAACCCCTTTTTTCATTATTATTTTTCATAATAATGTTCAACCTGGGATGCTGTGGTGAATGACATTGAAATATAACCTCCCAAATGATTGTTTTGTTTACCTTTCATGTAGATGTGTATACTGTAATTGCACGGAGACAGATAGAGGCTGGAGTGCACAGTCGTATTATATTTTGTCTTCTTTGCTGTCTATTATTCATTATCTCAGCATAGTTCTTATTCAAGGGCATTATTCAGAGACTGAAAGTTGTCTGGATATTGTGCCAAATTGGACTGGTGAGAAACCGCAGACAGTCACAGCAGCCAATCATGGACTTGTTATAAAACAGAGTGTAAGACGTAAGGCTGGATTCTGCTTTGAGTCTGTTAATTAAATGAGACTTTGCATTCATACTATATACTTTGTTGATGTAGAAATCCAGGATTTTCCACTGCTCACCTACAACATTGTGAGTGTGAATCTAAAAATGTATTTAACTGAGATTGTTTTTTTGTTTTTGGAGACGGGCAAAAAACGTCGACACAATTATGTTTAACAAACCGCCACGAGAGCCGACATTCACTGAAAGAGACAGAAAGAGAATGAGAGGGGAGAAAAGGAAAAGGAGGAAAGTGCAAAATACACTGTAAGACAGACCAAGAGGAACAAGGATGAAAGGCGTTTAAAACACATTAAAACACAACAATTTCCATGCAATATTAAAACTGCAATGATGCTTTAGAGTTTTGCCTTGGCACCTAACAAAGCTTGTCGGCCTCATTTGTAGCTTTATTGCGTTTTCTTTTCTTGCGTCTCCTCTCCTTTGCTGTTATTTCTTTCACAACTGTAAATCCTGACCTCACATGTGTGCTACTTGGATTTTACAAGTACACAGCACTGTATACTGACACACAATGATAACACAGTCTGTAGTAACCATGCCATAGTGGAAAGTATGTAAATTATGTAAACATGAAGGTGAAAAATGATGTAGCATCAAACTGTAATGGAAAGCAGCCAAACAGTTTAGATCGATAGACAGGTAAATAGATGTACATTGTGCAGCAGAATTAGAGTTTTTTATCATGATATATTATATTTTTGAATGATCATAACCAGTGCACTGCTTAAAAAACACTTTAAAGTTCCTGAAAAACTTCATTTCAAACCTTGCATTCTTCTCTATGACATTAAATATTCATGACTTAATAAGTATAGTGGCCTACACGTGCAAATGGACAAAAGACGAGCAAATTAAGAAAACATCTTCATCAGTTTTGACAACAGCGGGAGACATAAATCTACATGATTAACATGAGGGGATGATACACGGACAAGACTTTAATAACTTCACAAGTAGCAGCGAGTCTGTCCAAGCCGTGTTTATTGCTTTTCAGTGTCCTCTGCAATGACTGTCCTTGTCGTTTTCTCTATTGCAGTGTGTTTTCTGAATGCTCCATTTGATCCATTTGCTACTGTTTTTGACCTATTTGCATGTTTTTAAAGCGCTGTGTATTTGCCCCTGTCTCCTTAAATAAGTAACAATCAAATCTTTTTTTTTTAGCAGAAAACATCCCTCCTCCAAATATATATGATGAATCTATAACTCAGATATTCTGCTCTTCTTTATTAGGACTGTGTAGTTCAGAATCAGGTTACAGTGGCTTTGCAGAATGAGAAAACCATCCCACAACTGTCATTAGATTTTCATTTGCTAAATTCTTATTGCTGCAGGGAAACAGTGATATCACCTTTTCCCAACAGAGCACCGCCCACTTGAAACAACTGAGAAATTAACAGATTTTCATAGCCAACGGATAAATGTAGGGGGGTAAAAAGCACAATATTTTCCTCTGAAATGTAGAATTGAACAGAGTGCTTGAGTAAATGCACTTGATGACAAAACAGCACTCTGACTTCCCACATAAATATAATCTGCAAATCACTAAATCACTGAATTACTATAATAGTATCATGAGTGAGGGCTTACTGTGCATCAGCGTGTCTCAGTAGAAAAAGAGCAATTTTGTTAAAGGTGAATGATTATGTCCTCAGAGTTATTAAAAGGAGCTGCTCAAGTTGGGGAAATTTGCAATTTGCGCATCACTGATTAAAAAAAAACCTGCAGGATGTGGCGAGGCTGGCTGCTGTCGCCGTGTTTGGGGATGTCATTTTAAGCCAGTTTTCATTTCCACGGCTCCCCTATCTCTGTCGGCGACTCTCTGCTGTTTGCCGTGTGGCTGGAGCCGTGCCAACCCCATTACTCCTACAAGACTGTAACTCGCGGCCTCATTGACAGGGACGTGACAACAAGCCTTTAGACAGAGAGGAAATCATTCATCATTTACCACGCAGCCATGGAGGAGACAAACACATCTGTGCCGGCGATAAGGCCTCGCCGGCGCCCCTCCGCACCGCTCGGCACCTGTTTCACACGACCTCTTTGGCTTCCTCACCTCTGCTTTGCTTTTGTGTTTGGGAATGCTAATTGGCCGACGTCCTTCTCGAATCCTTGTTCAGAGCCTCCCCGGTGAACAGGCAGAGAGCGAGGGAGACGGAGAGGTGAGACACAAACTGCTACAAAGAGGAGGGCACTGGTAAGACTTTTACAAAGAGCACTTAGATATTGCTGGATGTTTTGTATAATACCTTCTTTGAAGAGCTTTCTCAAGAGATATTCTAAAAGCCTGCGGTAATCCTCCCCTCGCCATGTCTGGGTCTGAATCAGCATCAGTCCAACAGTGGTAAGATGAGATAATCTCCCACATGTCTCGCTGCTCGATTCCATTCTATCAGCGTCTTTTCTTCAAAATGGAAACACACTCTTTAGATCCTTGCTTTGCAGTAGGCGGGCGCAGACTAAACTTTTACGTTGGTTTGATTCCCTTCAACGACGCTCGCTCTTTTCGCCGCCACCGCCGCAGGCCAGCGTCGTTATTAGCGCGGCGCCAGACGTCAGTCAGCCGAGTGGCACACGGCAGAGGAATGCCTCATTCCGGGAGAAGCATTTTTTTGTTATTGACTTGGTGCCAAGCGAGCCGGGATTGGCCGATCGTTAACACATCCATCTGTGTTGTAGCCCCAGAGCGATGGTTGTATTGGATTACCTCATCTCACAACATGCCACTAATCACCCCTCTACCTGCATGAAAGTGATGGTAGCTGTACCTGTGGCTATCAATCCACCGCCTCTGTGTTCTCGCCACGCACAAGTCTGGGAATGAAAATGTTGGTCTGTCAGTCCGTCCATCACTCATGTCCACGCTGGACTACCTCAGCATCGGTGGGATGAATTGTCATGACGTTCATGGTCCTCAGAGGATGAGTCCTATTAATTTCAGAGATTCTCAGATGTCCAATCTCCCATCACACATTACTGAGTGGATTGTAGTGAAATCTGCTCAAGATATTTAGGGTGCCTTTCTTAGCAGTGTCACCAACAGGTCAAGGTTTTCACTTTTTCTGTGAGATATCTCAACATCAGGGATCTTGGTGCTGCTTTTAGATGTCTCCTAATGACTTAGTTGGTTATCCCCTGACTTTTAATTTGATCAGAATTTTAATTTTTACCTTGGATCGTGACCAAAAACCTGCAGAACTAAAGAGATTCCCATCAGCCTCACTTTGCACTGTATGTATAGTGCTATAATAATAATATATATAATAATCATGCTAATATTCCACACTGAGATAGTGACGTTGATAATCAGTATCCCTTATAGAGATCATTATTAGCAAGTTATCATGCTGATGTGAATATTTAGTCTAATTCAATGCAACAGTGTTGATTTAGTGCGTAAATCATCCTGCTCACACTCAGCATGGTGGCATTGTAATTGCGAGCATGTTAGCTTTCTGACGTTAGCATTTAGCTCAAGGCACTGCGGAGCCTGATTGCACAGGGTGGCTGGCGTGGCTGCAGACGTGTTCCACCAAAGTGGGACTTCTTCACCTCCCTGTCTTTCTGCAGTATATTGCTTAGCTATTTCCTTGAACCACCTGCCAGTATTGTTATGTACACAGTGAAATATGCAGGCTGTGATTTGATCCTGTATATCCCTGTGCAGATTAGGGCAGTGTCAGTACAGGATTACCCTGGTAATTCATGTAATGCTGCTTCGCCACAGTTAATTTCCCTGTGGATGAGCGGGGAGAGTTGAGTTATACACCAGCGCGAGCTCCCTAAACTACAGTGTATCATTCCCCCACAGTTCTTCATCTCCTCAACATGTTTGGTATGCAAAAGACATGACTTGGGTTTTCTGTCTTAACGGCTTGCCGTGTATTTATTATGGGCATACGGCTCCAGTGATTGAGGTGTGCAGCCATCTTTCCATTGAGCAGCAAGCCGCAGAATGCAAATGGCATATCTGTAATCATCAGGCAATCATCATGCAGTCAGAGTCCCCATCATCGTTGTCGTCTGGCTTCTTTCTTAAAGTTATGATGGTACAATGAGGAGGCAGCGGCGGATAAAATCAAAACAAGGCATGGGTGAATGCAGCTCGTGAAAGAGGGGCCCCAGTCGAATCCTAACTCGTAAAAAGTGAGCTGATTAGCGCAATGCCGAAAGCATATAGCGAAGTTAACCTCTATAGAGCCGGATGTTTGTGGCGAGGAGGCCAACGGGGGGAAGCTGAAATCCCGTGTAATTATCACTCCCTGTGGAAATTAAGGCTGACCTTTCTAAGTAGGGAGCTGCTAATAGAATTCAGGGGAGGAATAACTCACTCACATATTCACTCACAGAATGTCCCGTCATTTGCAGCTGATTTAAGGCAAGACGTGAGGTTGGAAAAGGTCCTCTCAGAGTTTTTTTTTTCCTTCTCTGAGTTAAATTTCTGATAAAATTTCTTTGCTGTGAGTTAGTAAAATGGCATCTGGAGGTGTGTGGAATATCTATAGAAACTGTGAAACTGAACAGAAGTGTAAAAAAAGAGTAAAAAAATAAAAAATCCAAAACAATATCTGATGCCGGAGAGACTTTAACAAGCGACTGCCACTTTGGCACTGGCTGAAGTGCCACCCATGCATTTCATCCGAAGTGTCTCAGCGAGACATTTTCTAGATAATCATTTGACAAGCTGCAGCAGCCCTATTAGCCCTCGAAATTTTTAATTGGCCGGGGCAAAGTGCGTTCGGGAGAGACTCTAAGTCCACTAGAAAGATGAAATCTTAATGTGAAGAAAATGTTCCTTTTTTCACCTCATCACACAAGCACACAGATGAATGAATCTCTGTAAACCTGCATGCATGCCAACACAACATATCCACACACACAGACACACTATAGCAGAAACACACTCACGCATTAATATACTTACACAGACCTAGAAAAGGCTTACAGAGTATTTTTGCCCCTGGCGTCCATAATTCTCTGCTGATTACACTGAGTGTGGTTTAATGGAAGCCCCAATAACCCAGGCTGGAGACACACACCACCCTCGCACACACACGCACAGAAACACACACACACGCACACAGAGTGAAAAGCTGGAGAGCAGTGCTGTCAGATAGAGACAGAAAGAGGACGGAGAGATTAAATTCTGCCGAGAGTTTTTTGTCTGTGAGATTGGTTCTTAACGTCCCCAGCTCCCTTCACACTCCCTATTAGTGCAGTGAAGAAGAGCGAGGATGGAGGGAGGGCTGGAAAAAAAAAACAGGAAACTTCAACAGAGACGGTACTCGGAGGATACTTAACAATGTTATTAATCCATTAATCCTTGTTTGACATTTGCCAATGTATCACCCCTGATTGCTCTTTCTTTTAGAGCTGCAGGCTACAGTAGGTGTGTGTATGTGTGTTTACATGCTCCTTTTTTCCCCCTTATTAGCTTTCCAGTGTCCTCACAAGAATGGAAAGATGCTAAAAGCCCAGGAAAGTAAGAACACTTAGTTTGTTTCAGACTGCTCACAGTTTAGTACGCGGCTGACGCAATAAACAGTTTGTGGAGGGGGTGTGTAGACGCAGAGGAAATGATGGCGTAACAGTGAGTTATTTTAAAGGGTGCGTTTACATCCGCAGTATAAATAGGTCTGTCAAGGCATAAAATAGACACGAATCGGTATCATATTTGCGGTTTTAATTATCAGGAGCTAGGTCATACTAAAGCAGTGTTATTGGCCACATGAGGGCAGCAGAACAAACAGTGAACACACAGCTGTCATATGGGCTGAGTTATGGTGAGCGTTAGGAAACAGTTGCCTACTTTCACATCCAGCAGACACGGAGCAACATTAGCGCTGATTTGGAGTCATGCTGAGCTCAGTGTTTCCTGCACTGTCACATTGCTGTCACCTTTCCTACAGAGAGCGATCGCACTTATCGTACTTATCGGGCATCAGCCGAACGGCTGTAACATAATGTAACTTCAGCAGTGTGCAACTTCTGCAAGAGGAGGAAGAAATACAAAATTTGTGTAAGGTGCTGATCAAAGGAATATAATTCACGTGTTCTCCCACAAAACTTTGAGTTTTAAGCTCCTGGAATGCTTTAAAAACTAGAGCTCCATCGGACACTTTTAAAGCTGTATATTTATACAAGAGCCCCATAAGGGAAGAGTCTATTTATCATCCCCTGGTACCCGTGAGATGTACATGTAATATACCATCACCAGTGCAGCATGTGCCCCCAGCCTCAGTCATCAATACTATATCTAAATAGTCATACTGTACATATTTCTTTTAAAAAAGCGTGCACTCATTTTCCACTGCTGCTTTTTCTCCCTTCACACATATGCGTTCCCACATTTGTTCGACATGTTTTTCCCCGAAGCCCCAGCGCGTTTGTTTGTCACAGTCATACGGCGTTCGTCACAGTCTGCTGTAAAGTATAATGATATTTAGAGGCAGAATGTTGCAAGGCTCATCACGCACATTGTCTTTTGTTTTTGACTTCTTCTGGATCATGTTAAAAAAAAAAAAAACAACAACAACAAAAAAAAACTATTCTTTTGAGTCGGCGATGAAAAACCCTGCCACGTCTTTGCAATGTTTGTTCCAGATACGGAGGCTCTGGGCGTGACCCACCTGCTACTGTATGTGCTCCGGTCTGGGGCTCTCACTGTTAGAGTGGAAAATAATCAGAGCTGTGTGGTGGTGGGTGCGTGAGAGAGGGAGGGGGAGGGGTGCTTTAGAAAATAGAAAATTGAAAACTCTGTTGTAATCTTGAGCCCTATCAACTCTCAATCCTTGTCCTGATATCGGAAGCCCAACACACACACACACACGCAGACATGTGCCGACACACACAGACGCAGCTAAGAGCGCACGACTTGGCTCCTTTCTCTCACCCACTGTTCCCTCGATCTCCGAACTGTCATCACACACACACACACACACACACACAGAGTGCAGAAAAAGACAGCTTAGTGATGGTGTTTGGTTTCGTTATCAGCATCACCTCTGTTGCGGAATGACAGGTCAAAGGTGTTGAATTTAGAAAGCTCGGATTCATCATGAGCCGACACGCACGCGCGCTCACACGCGCTTGATCTTTGGCATCTCTCACGATTGGTGTTTGAGCGGTGACAGTGAAACGGCGAGGCATTAGAAACGAATGAGCCGAGAGAGTAATCACAGCACTGTCAGCGCTCACTGGCAGGCGGGCGAGCTGATTGCCATACAAGCAATTTACTTGTTTGATTGAGTGACACAAAATGGCTGCTGGGCTCGCGATTGAATTTGGGCCTGTCTTGAGGCCAGATAATGTGCGGATGCAATAAGCATAATAATGCAGTCGCGATCGATGCATCAAATGATATTCTTTATTAGTTTTCATAATGTTTACAACTCTCAGACTGCCGTCCAGAGGGACCCCTGAGATCCAATCACAGACTTATTATCAGTGTTTTTCATTGGGGACACACTCAGAGGGCCCCTGGACAGCTACATGACTGTTCTTTGTTTATGATTTATTTAATTGCAGTCAGTTTAACAGTGGCACCACTGGGGTTTTGATTCTCTTTGATCTGCGCCATTAAAAACAGCCCCATGCATTATGTAGTGCCTGTTTGGTGTGTAAACGATGTTTAAGAAAGCTAATAATTACTCTGTCTGTCTCTTATTTCATCATTTATTCATAGGAGGGCTGAAAATTGCAACATGGCGGCCCCTTACTTTTGCTCTCTTTTGATTTATTAACCACCTAGATAAGCCCAATTAGTTGGGAACTTTCTGGAATAGTTGCAAAATGGAACAATTTTGATTTCTGCTCTCCTGTTCTCTCACTTTTGTCGCTGACACACAGCTGAGATTAGCTCATTTGCACCAATATCAGACGGCGCTGAGCACCCAGATGACAAGTTGTTGATGTGTCGAGATGTAGAAAGTAAACAGCAGATCTGAATGTGTAATGTTGTCCAATTAGTTCCAATTATCGCATACTGTCACATATTTGTCTTAACTTGCAGGTTTGGATTTGATGGAAGCTGCGTGACACTCAGGCAGCGCGGCGAGCTCTGAAACGTGTTGGAGACTTGAGATCGCCCAGAAGAGCACTGCTGGATTCATCAGCAGGCATCTGGTCATTAATGAAGATGTGGGCGCTGGAGGGGAGAAAACTTTCAGAGGGGAGGAGTGAGCTTGTCATTTTTTATTCCAGTTCTTTCTTTTTTTTCTTTTTTTGCAGAGAGAAACGACAGTTGATCCATGTGTGTCTCTTCAAGTTGTGTCACTTTTGATTGTTCATCAGGACTGATCACTGACACACAAACTTTTGGAGTCAAACTGAAATTAAAATGTGTTTTTGTATTGAAATCCTGATATTTATAAATCATTATATACATTGGAATTTGCCAACCAAGAGGAAGAAATGAAAGTTTTTCCACCATAATAAGCACCCTCTACATAAGAAATATAAAACTGTGGTACCATCATTTGATTGGTTCAATATCTCTGTGGGAGGGTGCTAAAAAGAGCTCATAATGTCACAAAAGATTCAACAGTTTGGCCACTTCATAACATCAAAGTAAAATCAAGTGTGGATCAGTGCTGACATGAGAAAACTAGGCTAACTAACCTCCACCCAAAATGTCAGTCACACACTGACATCAGTGGAGGCTTGACCCTTAGATGCTACGTCCAAAAACCTTTTGGAACAAATGGGTACTGACGCTCACCAGCTGGAGCATCATTTCAGTTTATATTTCCCAAAAGAAAATTTAAGAGAATTCAATTAAAACTTTAATTAAAAGTGCATAAATAAATCTCAAAGTATCTGTTAGTCTCTCATGATGGAGTGTGAAATGAAGCGGCTCCCATCTTGTTTTTACCTCGCGTAGGAGGCTGAGAGATTTTCATATTCTGAGTGGCTACACTTCCGCTACGGCGCCTGCTAACACACTGTGCCCCGACGAGCAAACGATGATAAATTGAGCCTTGACCTTGTCCTCTCTGCAAGCCTCTTCACTGTAATGAGAGATGCTCCACTACGCAAATGCCAGTAATTACACACACACACACACAGTTGTACACTATGCATGTGTGCACACACCGTCAGATCCAATGCTTTAATTATTCACAACAAAAAAATAAAATAAAACCCAAAATAGCATCAAGGATAGAAGAGCTATTTTTACTCCAAAGTCAGCTGATCTTTTCGAGCCGTTTCCCACAATGCACCAGAATCTGTCATCAGCAGTGATCATTAGGGCCGCGTCAGAGAGGCTTTTTGGAAAGAGAAGGCTGTTAGCAGATGTAAACACACTGCACACAGAGGGATCTATCCAAAGACAATGTCAGACTGTGTTGACAGAGCTTTTGTTCGTATCTTTGTCCTCGTAACACGGTGGAGAGGGAGCTTTGGCGTGGGTGCCAGTTCGTGTTGCAGGCGCTGTAACTGTAACTTGTAGGCCTTTGTTTTCTGACAGCTCGCATAGATGAAGGGGATCGCTTTCTGATTATATTGACAACCCTGCGGCATCATTAAAGCGCCGTCTTTGTGTTGTAAATAAACACCTGGGAGAGATGAGATGGAGAGAAAGGAGACGGGGAGTCAGGCAGAAACGGATGAAGACAGTTGACAGCCATGCAGCGATGGAAAAACATATCTGCAGGGTTTTTTTTCTTCTTTTTTTTCCCCGAGCTAAAGCATCCCATGTTTTTTTTATTTGCTATTTACAGTTCGGAACAAACAAATCATTAAAAATGCATCTTTTGGCTGGAAGCAGGTCAGCAAAACTACATTCAGATCACAGACTGTGCTCCATGCCGCGGCGGTCTGCTGCACAATCCAGGCCTGTCTCGGTGATTACATGATTAATCAAGCCAACCAAGAGCGGCCATAATGATCGCATCCCACTACCACCACGTTTCACACTGATAACGAACCATTCATTTGAGCTAATTTGCTATGGGAGTCTAGTAATCTTCCCCTTGAGTTGAGATGGAAAATGAGCCATCGTAATCTTCTTATTGAGTTCACTGTATTTGTTTGCATGTGTGTGAGTGTGTGTGTTTGGCTGGGTGGGTGCGTGTGAGAGAATGAAAGTCAGCACTTTTCCCTCTCTCCCGTGAGAAGTGAGGTTACAGTCCAGAGCAGGAAAGTGTGACTTTATCTAAATATGGTGTTGGCACATTACCGCACAGTTATTTACACGTGGACAGCCACGGCTTAAAACAGCCCGATGATTCTTATTGTTTTCATTACACGCTCTGTGAGGGGGAAACTCACTGTCACAGAGGATGGCGAGCTGCTACTTTTCGGTGGTTGTTCTTCTAGTCGCGAGCTGTGTGTTGGCTTCGACCAGAGCCGTGACGAACGGTGGCCTCGTGTCATTGGTCGGCTCCAAATGCTGTGCTTTCGTTTTAACAGCTGTTATTTTTAGATACAGCAGTGGCGTTTCTCTGTGGATCACTGCATGGGTCAGTGGGTCTACCGCACCCACCCAGACTGAAAAATGTTGTTTTCGTTCAATACTTTGATTGAACTCCATCAGCCTCAGTTGTACTTTGCGCTCAGTGCTGGCACATTTTAGCATGTTGACACGCTAAGCTAATGGTCAATATGCCTTCAAAACATGAGCTATATCAACTATTCCAACTATATCAATGTGAACGTGTTGGTATGCAGATGTTTAGCTCAAAGCACCGCTGTGGCTAATAATAGACTCAAAGGTCTGCTGGCATGGCGAGACTGTTTGTCTAGTTTTGCACAGCAGGGTTCAAAAATGATATTTGAGTCTGTAACCTTAATTATGCATAATTAAGCTCATATGAAAATGTCTGTCCAATTATTAATTCAAAAATACATATTTTGCTATTACATTCTCCCTGGCTTAAGGTCACCCTGTTAAAATGTCAGCAGCAGCAGTGTGACCTGTTGAATTTGGAACTAAAAAAAGGAAAACTAAAGTTGAAAATAATAAAAAAAACTGTTGGCACATCAGTGCCAGGACTCACTATGTGGGTTCACCATTTGCACAGAAACTGTGGCTCATTCATGCTGCTTCTTTTGCTGAATTTGTTGGTTAAAAAAAGCAGGGAATGTGGCTTTTATGCAGTTTAAAGTGGGTGTATTGATCTCTTTTGTTTGAGTTACAGTGTATCTGACTTCCTGTAGGGCTGCCATACTGAAATATTTCTAAGAATATATTACATTCATCACAGCAAGTTTAGGCCAAGTAGCCCATATAAGACATGCATAATGTTAATTAACAAGCTCATTGTACTGTTTTGGTGTGTGTAACCCTGCCGTGCACACAGTGTGTGTTTCAAGCTCGGCTGGCTGAACTCAGTGCTGTTCTTTCCTTTTGTAATGTTTTATCTTTGTTTCTTTCAAACTGCATTTCGAGGTTCAAAATAATTTCTTCCATCATGTCAAGAGGGTTATTACAGAAAAGTTTTCATTTTGACATCTTAAGAATAATAAATATCCAAATATTTGCACTGCTGGCCTCTTTCTGCTGTAGTGACCTTCCTGTTCTGAAAGCATATCCTTTCAACAGAACACACGAGTGGTAACAGAATTAGACGGATATATATAAACACAGTTAGGAGTTGTTATACTGTTGCATAGATGAACATAATGCACACACACTAGATGCCGGGCAGGGTTGAGATGTGGTGACTGTGATGATGAAAGCTTTGTTTCCAATCTGATCACTGTGAGCTCTTCTGCCTGGTATGGAGGCATCTGCACCGTTCATTATGTTTCTCTACCATATCTATTTCATGTTTTAATTGAGTCCATATGTTAAACTGTGGTCTTTGTACATATCTGTCCTTCATTGGAGGCCTGACGCAGCCCTTGAAAAATATTTGAAATCAGGGTTTCCAGCTTCTAGCAATCACTTAGTGTGATCATGTGACCTGCATCATGATGATAATTACAGTATCTGTACATTAAATCAGTATACATGCTGGCAAGCAATGGAAATGATGATGATGAAGAAGAAGAAGGTGATGATGATGATGATGAGGAAGAAGGCGATGATGATGATGATGATGATGAGTGGCACTTGTGTAAATACTGACGATGATGACGGCTGGGCTGCCTGTGTGAGGGACATTGACGATGACGAGGGGGAAGTGGATGGAAATTGATAAAACAACCCCGACAACGGCTGCAGGTGATATCTTGAGTTTTCAGCCGGCAGCAGCACTTCCGCCGCTCTCTCTTCCTTAACATCACACTCTCATCTCCCAATCTGCAGACGAGGGGAATTGTCCCATCACTTCTGCTGAGTGGGCAGCCATTTCAAAGTATCAATTGGACACGTGTCAGAGGAAAGTTTTTGCTGCCAAAGCAGCACCTTTCAGAACATATGAGCCCTCCCAAATGAATGAATCGTCCCCTCTGTCTTCCCTTTCCCTTTTCGCCCGTCTCGTTCTTTTCATTCCCCCGCGCCGCAGAGGAAGGAGGAGTGCTACTGCGAACAGTTTGAGTGATGAGAGAGATAAGTGGCAGAGATGCTTTGGAAGTGGGGACTCTGCGCTAGCAGAACAGTGTGTGTATGTGTGCCAGTGTGTATAGGTGTGTGTTAGGGGGGCAGAGGGAAGATGAAAGACTGAAGGTGACAGATGTCAGTAGCCTGACGATGAGGAACATGATAAGCAGCCCTTCTGTCATTCAGATGTACAGACCATGACATCCATCTAGCGAGCAGTTCAAACCACGCTGCTGTTTGTACAAGCAGAGTCCAGTATGTCTGCTGAAAAACTGAGAACAGACAAACATGAAACCACCACCAACTCGTCTGCTTCGCTCTGGAAATAAACTTTTCAAAGGGCTTTTCTTTGCTCAGAGATATATTTCTTCACAGAGTTTTTTTTCTATTTAGTTCTGCAAAAGAAAACTCAGAAAAAGAGTCATGGAGATAAATGAATTCAAAAGGAACCTTGTAGCACATTCTTTTTCCACGACTGGAAGATTAGGGGGTCAGGACCTGTTCATTTGAGCATCTTTCTCTTTCTGCTGAGGCAGGATGGTGTGGTTTCTGAGTCAAATTAATCATGAGCAAAATATGGCATTTAGAGGAGACTTTTATGCTCACAGAAGGGAAGTGATGTGTATTACAGAGAAGTACATTAAAATATTGAGGCAGCGACATGGCGTCCAGTGACGCCTCCAACTGCTGCAAAAACATCAAGCCTGTACGTGAGCATGTCAGATCTCATCTACAGTCAACATGAAGTGAATGGAATCTGCCAAACACTGGGGAAGGTATCAGTATTTGTTCTCTCAGTTTCTGTGAGGTTAAATATAACAGCTGTGTATCTTCAATGAAACAGGGAGCAAATCAGAAGCCTTTATAATACTGTGCTATTAAAATGATTGTATTTGATTGGCT
>JBAJHX010000040.1:4365264-4394871 GCA_037176925.1 Amniataba percoides | reverse complement strand
CCCCCCTTTTTGTGTGGGGTTGGTGGGGGAGGGGGAGATAAGAGGAGATACGCGTTCTCTCTATGCGGCGCGTTCGAGCGCGAGCACACACACACACACACACACACACACACACACACACACACACACACACACACACACACACACACAAGACTAGACAAGACAAGACAAGGAAGGGTGTAGAGAGGATAAGACATTAATTATACTGTAAAATTATTTATTTGGGATGAAAACCTGAGCTGCTCAGCATGATGAATTACTTTAGTCAGAGCGACTGTACATCTCTGCTGCAAGCTGCTTTAAATAGATGGTGGGAAGCAGTGTAAGCCTGTGATTTCTGAGACAAATCTGCAGCGCAAGAGACAGTTACAGCTTTTGACTCTGACAAACACATGAGTGGTTTTTATAGTCCTCCTTTGTTTAAAAAAGAACAGTGTTTTTAAAAAACTCAGCTCACATACAGACAAAAATATTCACTTAGATCAACATGTGTAAAGGACAGAGCTGCTCTGGAGGCAGAAATAATCTGACTGATGGAGTTATACCTCAATGAAAAAGCAACACTGACTAACTGTCATGTAAGAGGAAAAGTTGTTCAGGGGACAGGCACTGTCGTGGTCAAATAAATTAATCACAACAAATGTGGATTAACCACATTGTGTTGTAAGAGTGTGTGATGGTCTTCAACAGTCAACCTTTTTGGACTCCACACAGTACACTCCACTATGCACAAATGGGTTGCTGGTATCTCGTGGTAACAGGATGTAATGGTGTTAACATGAGGATGCACTATTGTGTAAATACTGCACAAACTGAGTGATACTAGAATTTCTAAGAGGAACTGGTACAGGGAGCCCAGTTTTGACGCATTAGTGAGTGTGTGTAAGACCTCATGAGGGGGCTGCTTAGACTTTGAGATTTGGGTGAACAGCATTTACTGTCCACTAAAGCTCTAACTTGAGCATTTCCCTGTGAAGAGATAAAAAGATGAATAAAACTGCCTTGTCTGGATAAATATTAAGCTGGAAAGGTACGTAACAGCAAGCTCAGCTCTCCATAAAGGTAACAAAATCCACTTAGCAGTGCCTTTAAACCTCCCAAATTAATGCACCATATGACATCTATTTGATTCATTTTACCTTTGGACAAAGACGTGGTAGCTGTTTCACTGTTTTCCCTCTTTCTGTTGAGTTATGTCAGGCTTGCTATCCTTCTATTAACTAGACAGACAAGAGAGAGTCATCAGTCTAAGTCATCTCAACAAGGATGCAAATAAACTCCCATAATGTCAGAGTGTTATTTTAATCATAATACAATTAACGTAAGACTAACTCTGGCACTGTCCGATGTTTGCCTCCAATCAGGAGTACTTTCTGCATCTAGTATCATTTTTAAAGTCCAGTGCCACTCGCCATCTGTCAGTGGTAAGCAAAACACTGCGCAGGACTTAAATAAAAAAAAATATCCAAAGCACAAGCAAATTAAGCAGTTTATCCTACAAAACATTACAGTATTCCTCAGAGACAGAAACAGCCTATTGCTTCACTGTTCCTGGTTTTTACTGTGGCTTAATATGGTCGGTAATGATGGAGCATCTAAAATGTGCTCCTTCAGGCATGACTGGGAGTAATGGGCCCTCCAGTCACTACTGTTTATCTTCCTGGACAGTTGATGGCCCTCCAATGTGTCATTACGCTAACTAGGTATAGCCTGGCTGCCTGTGTGTGTGTGTTTGTGAGAAAGAAAGAGAGTGAGTGAGAGCATCTGTACGAGTGTGTGCAGATCTTTGCACCTTGACACAGAGACAAACCCGCTGCAGAATTCACAAACAGCACAGTGATGATTTATTTGCATGCTAAATCACACACACGCACAGACGCTACATAGGCAATGACTGACAAATAGAACATGGTTACTCATTAAGATCAAAACATGCAAATGTCAGAGGCACATGCAATCATGCACGCACACACACAAGCACGCACGTAGATAATGGTGCTGGGATTGGCGCGATAGACTGATGGCTGCTGAGCTGTTTTACATTCTGCAGGGTGTGTGTGTGCTGGAGTGTATCCACCTGTTACAGACCGGGTGTCTCCTGCAACCCCAAGACTGGTGACAGGCCAGTGATAAACAACCACACACACACACACATACACACAAAAGGGAGTATACGCACCAACACATGCCTTCAGATGCAACAAATGCACATACAGTACACTGTGGCACACAACTACACACACAGAGGGACGCACACTCAGAGGCACACACACATCCACAGAGAGATGCCCGTAAACACACTCAAAGTGTCATTGCAAAACATATGCAAACACATAAACACACACACACACACATACACACACAGAGTGAGCGATCACCCTTTTAGTTCCCCATCTCCATCATCCCAGGAAGAGGAGAAAACACTGGGGGGAGGGTCACAGAGGCTGGAAGGCCAGACAGGAAAGTGACAAGCCCAACCATGTGAATACTCTCAACCACACTCTGCCATCTTAGCACTCCTCTCACTTCACCGCTTCCATCTCCTTTACATTTTCTGACGGGGGCTGCAGTGAGCACGAGCTGTCTTTAAAGTGGTAATCCATGAATTTTTTCTTTCTTTTTTTTTTTTTTAGCTCTGTCTGAGGTGCTAAGTGCTCATTACTTGGGTGTTTCTGCGCTGCTCTTCCCAGAGATCATCCGTCAATCACGCAGTTTGCTGGGTTTCTGTTGATGAAGTTTGGCTTTCTGTAGGCGGTGCGCTTTTCTTTGTTTCCTCACTCTCGGTGGCTGTCACTGCTCATGTTAACCACCTACAGTGGCACTTTCTCTTCTCTGCTCCAAACAAACCTGAAATGTGTCAGATTGAACAATGACAAACTAACAGTTAGAAAAGAGAAAGTTTTCATGAAGTATTGTGTCAGAAAAAATAATTTTATTACAAATATTGCAGTACCACTTATAATCAATACCTCTCCCTCAGATGTGTTTTAAGGCACCGATCATTATTTTTTCTCACAATATTTTTTTCCTCTGTTTTTTTTTCAAACCTACAATCAGAGCAAATGTAAAGCACTGAGTAAACCCTTCAGCAGTGCACCCATCGCATAGCTTCAAAGGTTCAGCCAATAACTTCTCCATCGCAGCTCTGAGCCAAAGAGGTTGGCTGGAAGGAATTTTTCACCCTTAAATTGTATTTTTATGTGTCAAATACTCACCCTCCATTGCCAGGAACTCCAGAAGAAAAAGTGTGTATTCATATTTTTCAAAGAGAACAAAGTCCTCCCCACGACAGGCAATAAACAACATCATGAAAGATTTCAAAAGTATTTGTAAAAACTCAGTGTATATTTCTGCAATATGCAGTATGCACTTAATGCACTAATGCATTTATACAAGGTTGATGGCAACAATTGAACAAAAGATACTTTTACTTTTTAAAAACGTTTAATTTACTTAAACTACTTAGTTTATCACCACTAACTTTATTTTTTATTTTCATTTTTAGCTGGATTTAAAGTTTGTATTTACTGTTTATAAGAGAAATGATCTATTAATACAGTAAATTATTGCTACTGAGTGGCATCATGTCAGCAATTAGAAATAAAGAGGAATTCTATTCTTTCAAAAAAGTGGATTGCTGTAATTATTGATAATTAGTATTATTAATGATTCACAGCAGCACAGTTGTCTTTCAGGTGTCTGTGCATGTTTATGTTTCAGGTCTTTGTGTGTGTAAAAATGAAGTGAACAAATTAAATTTCCCAAGAGGGATTAATACAGTGAATTTTCTTCTTTATTCATTATCCTACAGCAACTCGCTGTAAAATCTGCAGGAATGTGATGTATTTACTGTAGCATTTCAATATACGGCTGTAAACTTAGGAACAATGTAAGTCAAAGAATAACTTACAAAAACAAAGTCTGTAATGTAGTGTAAATTTAGAATGAGCTTTCTCTGTTGTGAATATATTACTGCTAGCTCAGACTTGATGGCGGACCAGCTGTCTGCAGTGCCATGGGATATGAAATCAAACCAAACCAGTGGGTGCGCTCAACTGTTGTGTTATTGTCTTTTAAAAGGCTACCAGAGCACCATAAAGCTTTTTTTTTTCTTATCTTGAAAGGAGAGCATTTGCTCTCTTTGTTCACAATCTGCTATTCTAAGACAGCCATATAAAAAAAAAAAAAAACATTGATAACAGCCGATTCCATAAAACCAGATAACATTCAGTGACAATGTGTTTTTAAGGTCCAGTGCCAACGTAAGGTTAGGTTCGATCAACTGAAACACCGAGCGAAGGCAAGATAGTGGCTGTGGTTGAAAAAAGCCAACATTAACTGCTGGAGTGTGACAGAGTGGATGCAAACTCCAGCCCCCTTGAATGAAAGTTGAAAGCACGACATGCACATCAACAACCCAGACCTCCACACCCTTACTTTCCACTTCACTTCATAAAGGGCACACATACCTCCTGCACTGGAACTGAACGCCGGCGCTGGCTGTGAATCTTAACCTGCAAGATCGTCCGATTTTATTCCTGCAAATACTGAGCTGTGCAGTAAAGACACAGCGTTAGCTCTGTTTGTACGGGAAGAACGGTGGTGGAACGTGACTAATTACATGCTTTTCTTGAATACATTTCCATCTCAAGGGGTTTTGAATTTCTATTCCACTAAAGTCCAGAGAGAAATATGGTACAATCTCATTCCACACAACGTATTTCAGAGCTACAATTACCAGTGCCTGCGCTCATGCATCATATATACATACATAAAATATATATTACACGATACACTGTTAGAAATTAAACTACCTAGCATAAAAAATATAGAACAAAAGTACACAAAAAGGTCAACTTAACTGCATCTCAATCAGCAACAAAGGCAAAATGTTCCTTACACATTCGTGCATCAATTCTAATAGCCCAACAATATGAAATGTAATCCTACAACACCTACATGGGCCAGTTTTCTTCTCTAATTTCATTAAGATATTTTTCCTGTCAATGACATCTGTACTTCGATAAGGTTTATAATATTAGTAGTATTTTCATTCTGTACTGTGGCATTGCTATTTTTATTTTAATTATTTTACTGCTAAGTAAATGATACTTCCTCCACCGCTGCCTGGCTCTGTTGTGCCATAAAGAAATCATGCAGATATAATAAGATAATCATCCCATCCCCTCTATGTTCTTCCTACCTTACATGTCAGGCCTCTCATTTTGCTGCAGTCTAATAATATAACGTGAAAATGCTTCCTGAGTTTAGAAAACACTTTTCCATCCTTCCTCCCCCAACCACCGAGTCTCCAGAGAGCCCATAAAACAGCTCCCTGTAATTGTCCATCTTTTTTTTTTTCTTTTAATATCGAACCAATATCCTCCACCTCCATCTGTCTATTTTGAGTCGGCGGAGCAGCGACGGACTCTTGTGGGATCTTTTTACTGCGAGCAGTCAGTCAGTCATCAGCGGGCGGCGTGTGGAGATGTATCGCAGTGAGGACAGAGGGTGAGCACGGCCAGAGAGAGGACCTGTCTCTGCTGTCAGAGCGAGAGATGGATATATAGATACATCATGGCCGGGCCCACGCTGACTGTGGGAGATGAGTGTGTGTATATGCTGTGCATGGATGTGTGTCCTGTGCAGATTTGAAGGGTAGGAATTCACTCGTGTGTGTGTGTGTGTGTGTGTGTGTGTGTGGAAACATTCCTGTATGTTTAAATTGATTTGCTTCATAGTGTATTTTTGTTAGCACTCACACAGATGTGCTCACCAGTGTGTACCGGGGTGTGTGCGCTGACGGGCTTGTTTGTGTGTGTGGCCTGGAAATTATCTGGTCATTCATCACTGCCTGAGCAGCCGAGGCTAAAGACCATCCATCTTCCCCCCTTTCACAGCCAAGGCTGACACTCAAGGTGTTTGTATGACTTAATGTTCCTCTCTGCAGGATTTTGGAGCAGCGTGCACAGAGCTCTGAGTGTGTTTTTTGTTCCTGTGTGTGTGTGTGTGTGTGTGTGTGTGTGTGTGTGTGTGTGTGTGACAGTGCAGCTGATGTGAAGGTTTCTCCCTTTGTTTACCTGCATGCCTGTGTGTCTGGATGTTTCAGCGCTGCAACAATGGCTGCGTGTCAAAGGCCCCATTAAATCAGGTTTGCATAAACATATAGAGTAGAGAGGTTACAGAGAGGTCAGCAAGTGTCATATTTTTATTTCAACACCAAAACTGATCCAAGCTATTTGAATGTGTGTGTGTTACATGCACGTGTGTGTATTAGAGGAGCTCTGCCTCGTGTTTATCTCTAGCTCATAGCCATAGTCAGACAGTTTGCAGGAAAGTATTGGCAAACACAAAAGCTCGCCGCTCTTATTGACTGCCTCGGGCTATGACCTTAGAAGGGTGCGCGCACTTGCCTGTCTCTCCTCGCTTGTGTGTGAGTGGGTGCTTACTGTTACAGGCCTTCCACATTCTCCCACTAAAGGTCAGCCGTCAGACAGTATTGAGCAGCGCTAAAGGTGAAAGAAACGTGAAATATGTTAAATGATAAACTACGCAGCAGCGCCGTCCCGCTCCCCTGCCGCCCAGCTGAGTTTGAGCGGGATGAGCTCTTCCTGCTGATGCACGGGGATACAGAGGAGCACGCTCCGATGAGCGAGTGTGCTGAGACAACGCTGCATCTCATAGCTGCTTAACGAGCAATGAAGGATCCTTGGTTTTTGTTTTTTTACTCGCCTCAGTTCAGCTCAGGTCTTTATTGTCCACAGGAAGACATTCTTTTTGCTGCAAGGCAACATAAAAACATGGACACAATAAAAGCAAAAAAAGACAACAAAGTGCTAAGCTGTTTGTAGACCTGAGAGGCACTTTATGGTGTGTTAGAATTAAGAGTTCTTGGAATAGATTAGAACTTGAACATGTTGCACCTCGTTTTCAGAAGCCTGCATCCCTGACCAGGGCTGATTGTTCAATTCCTTGAAGAGACGATGTTTTTGATTTGCTGTGAGGGATTTAGCTCTCTGTGTAATTTCTCCACTAAAAATGTCTTGTGGAGAAGGTAGCTGTTCATCAATGATTTTGCTCGCCACCTTGGCAACGTTTCCCAGCTGGTTCCTGTTTTATTAATTTCCCAGACCAACAAACCAGCATGAAGTTCAGGGTTGCGTCTAAGGAGGGTCTTTACAGTTACACCACCAGCTTTCTGTCAACATTAAAAACATTTAACATCCACAGGAAAATACAGACTTTGGTGCCCCTCCCCAACGCATTGTCTCTTTCATGTGTATTTGTATTCTCAGATGTGTCTGTCCAGCTGAACGGCTCGTATTTCATCACCCCAACAAGAAATCTACCATTGCTACATCATTTCAAAATAAGATGCTTGTTTTATATATGTTATATATGTTTTCATTCAAAATCGGTCACCAGTTTATGCACAGTGTATGAAGCCTCGTTCAGCACCACTGAAATAACCTATACAAGTTTATAATAACAATAATGATAATGATAATAATAGTTATCATAATTATTATTATTGTTGTGTTGTTGTTGTTGATGATGATGATAATAATAATAATAATGATAATAATAATAATTATCATTATTATTATTATTATTGTTATTATTACTGCAAACATATTACTGCTAACATATCCAACACTGCTAACATATAACCAACATATCGTGCAGGAAACACCGAGCTTGTTAGCTGCTCAACTTCCTCTTTTGTTTACAGGGGCTCTGTGCTGTTTATGTAGTAATGGGAAAGGGGTGTAAACTCTGCTTGTCTGGGCCTGTCTGAAACGACTCCCCACGGTTTTATATTGGGCGGCTGGTGAGCCATGAGACTGAGGGTTAAAACAGCTAAAAGAAACTAAAAGCTGTGTAAAGCTGCAGAGTTGGTTCATTCTCGGGGTTTCTCTGCACCACCAACTCCCATGAGGAGGACTCATTGTATGCAATGCAAATAAAAAAGCAAACTCCCATTTGCCATGTCTCCTATGTCTTCTCTTCTGTTTGCATCAACACAATCCAACATGACATGAATAGATACAATAAATAAATAAATAACAATTCAGTTAAAAAATGCATTGTGCTGATGAAATCAACCGCAACAACATCACTAATTTACTTGTAGGTCTAAGGAGGGTTTATTTTTCCCCACTAATGGAACATGCCATGCATTTTCAGTGCAAAACTGAAGAGTTACAGCTTAATCTTCCCTGCAGCAAAGCCATGCCCCAGTGAGCTTATAAATGAAATATGCCACCATGCCAAGCCACTGTGCCTCACGACCTTTCCCAAAACTCCCCAGCTCCCCGCTCCCTGATGCTCGCCTACCTCCAGCCAAAGACACACAAACACACACACACACACACACAAACCCAAGTAAATGTCCACACACGTGCTCTCACACACACACACACACACATACGCGACTGAGCATTGGGACTTCCAGGCGGGCAGGCAGGCAAACAGCCACAAACACTCACATGTATACAATGTGCCCTACAAAGAGATTTTTTTTCTCCCCTCCATCCTCTCCAGGCTCAACAAACAAACAAACACCGCTAAGTCGTTCTTTGTATTCATGTGCCGACTTTTGTGTCAGCGTCTGTTTTAAGCTGAATGGATTTCAGGTGCCTTCATTGCCAAAGTCCTCCTCCCGTTTCTCTCCTTTGATCCTGCAGCTGACATTGAGGTTCTCTTCCTCCCCTCCTGCTCTCTCTCACTCTCTTTCTCTCCTTCTTTTTCTCACTTTCTCTCAACCCTCAGGAGACATCTCAGTGTGCCATCTATCATTCTCTCCTCTTCACTCATGTTTCTCCCTTTGCTCTCACTTTTTTTTCTTTTTTCTTTTTTTACCCCCTGCCTTTTTTTCTCTCCACTCGTGAAGACGCAGAAGTCTGAAGTCTCTAGATTCTCTGGATCTCCCAGTGCTGTCCGGAGGCTAATATTGCTGTCGGCTCTGATATCCAGGGTTCAGGAGGTTGCCGTGGCAGCCAGCCCCCGTGGCCTCATGGGTGGTGACCCGCCAAGATCCACAGCGTCTGGGGTTAAGTCTCCCCAGCCCCCTTATTCGCACAGTACAGGAGAAACACTGATGCCTCAGTGCAGTCACACCCTCCTCAGTTTCCCTCACCACCGCCTGAGGCCTTCGAGTCTCTTCACACTTGGTGGCAGATGTAGAATAAGGAGCAGATGTCATGTGCCGTTTGAAAGGGTTTCTCTCCAACAGGCTAAATATCACCAAAAAAAGAGAGTTTATGTGTCAGTCCCTTTAAGAAACAGAGGTGAGTGAATGTTCAGCAGAGAACTTTGAAAGGAAAAATGTCTCGTCCTTTTTAACTAACTCTGAAGCTGAGGCCGTCTCTGCTGCTCTGCTAACGATGCTATTCTTTGGTATGTATCGAATAAAGGAAAAGAAAAGGTCATGAAAGGTTATGGAGGGTTATGAAAGGTCGTTTCCTCACGACTTGGAGTTTACTTCCACACTTATGGCCAGTGTGGTCCTATTAATAGTGTGCTTCCTCAGTTATTTACTTTTTGACGTCCAGCAACAGTCAGAGGAGGTTTAAACTAAGACGAACAATGTGGTTTTGACCCAGGCTGTCCTCTGGAAACGTCAGTCAGTTAAAATTTTACACTTCTTGGTTCAACTTTTACTGACTGTAGTTTAAGTAGTCATGTTGACTCTTTTATTCTGTGCAGTGTAAGATTATCATTAATACTTTGGTTTCACTTCTGAATAAAACACTTAAGATGAGTGATTCCTAACCAGGAGTAGGGCATTTATCAGGAAAAGAACAAAGAACACATTTCATTTGAAGGTAATAAGGACACAAGTAAGCTAGTGTGCAGTTCATTTAGTGAACCAGCTGTGGCACATAATATGGCAATTAGGGGTTCTTGAAAACTAGTGGCAGATAAATGATTTTTCGGGATGTTTGGTTTCCTACAGCAAATCCTTCAAATTGATTTAAATTATTAATATTAAATGACAATACAAAACAAAAGCTGGTCTGTCCCTCCAGATGGACTTTTTGTTAAACATCAAGGATCAGGACAATCACAATTTTCTATACTGTACTGTGATACAGATGGATGAGAAAGTCTCCCTCATCTCTCATACTGTCTCTTTGAGGGGGTGGTCATGGTTTAAAAAAATTGTTAATGAAATGAGACCCCGGCCCAATGTGTCGCTGACCTCCTCCTTACGTGGACTCTCTCTTTATTAACACGTGTCTTTGGTCCCGTCATGATTTCTACAGCTGTTTCATCAGACAGGTTGTAATGAACAGTCGATCTCACCCATTACTTTGGAGAGCACAGTCATATGCTGAAACGGTGGCCTAAACTATGAAAATAAGATCTTTATTATCTTTTAAGTTTTTGAACACAGAAAAATTGGTGAAATCTTAGTAGCATGTTGATATACTAAGAGTCACTTGTTGATTGTTATTTTTACAGATGAGACTCATTTGAATTGTACAATATTTTGAACTAGTGTTATATTTCATGCTTTTTAAAATCTCTTTTCCACAGCACGTGCTGGTTTGGTCAGAAGGCTCCCCAGCAGAAGGTGCTCTCCATTTTAAAGTCACACTTCACACCTGTGACACTTTTAGTGCTCCTCCACAACGTTGAGCTTGACAGCTCATTCTTGATCCAGGATACAGACGGGGACGGCACAATCTCAGCTCAAGGCGACTTCCGTTCCATGACAGCACGTAAGTGAACCTTGAGTTGAGATTGTTTTGTCAACTGCAGTTTCCAGGGTCAAGAATCTGAATCTGAAACTGTCAATTTCAGTCGGCAGACAAGGAGCAGTTGTTTGTTTGTCATAATGACAGAGTTGAATTTGTTCTTTTTTTATACCCAAAACACAGAGTTGTCTTTCAGCATCGTTTCCAGCCGTCACCTCCTTCAACCTCCTGCAGCTGAAATAAGCGGCTGCTTGATTGAATTATGATTTTAGCAACAACTTGAGGGAACAGTCACATTTCTTCATCTAAATGTGAAATATCTCAATTTTTCGGGGGTAATGGCTACATTCTGTGACACCCTTTGATTAGTTTTTTTTTATGAAATAATTGACAGTGAATGCCCCAAAACTCAGAAGAGCATCAACATATTAGTTTTCAGCCTGCCTACAGCAGAATGCAATCAATTTGAATATATTACTTAGGGAAGGGATTCTGAATAAATGGACAATTACTTTCCATGCATGAGAACCATTGTAACAGTAGTGGGGTAGCTGATATTATCATATTAATGGGCTGAAGAAAGCTTATTTCCTTAAAATGGAAATCAGTATCAGGGCTTTTAAAAGCAGTTTGAACACTGACTAAAGCAATAGCTTGTTTGATTTGCTAATATTTAGCATTGGAAAACACATGCATTCAGTCTGGAGGAGCATATTTTAGATCATTAGATCAGATCATTTAGAGTAAATTATATGTAAGTATATATTTTTGACAAATATTTACATTTGGCTATGAGCCTTTGATGAAAGGTTTGAGCTGAGCTGTCAGGTGTACATGATCAGCCATGCTGGCTCCACCGGTGCTGGGTGTGAAGGACATGGTGAGTATAAAAAGGCAGCTTTTCACGCTGTAGTCACATGCGGTCATCACTCGACAACCTTTTATTCCCTCGCCGTGCGTTTGACATGGCGTGATGTATTCATTGCGTTTTGACAGAAATACCTGTTGGCCTCACACAGGGCAGGTTAATCTGTTTACATGAACCTTTGATAACCTGTTACTGAGTCTCCATGTTGCCATGAATAAAGCCAGTTAACAGAATGCTACTCAGAGCTGCACAACAACACACAAAAACCGTCAGGAAAAAGGTGTGAAAAGGCTCCAATACCAACCGCCACTTCCTTTTAGACTGACCAGCGGGCCATTTATAATAGAGGAGTGAAATCTCTATTGATCACAATGATGCCTGCTGCCATCTTTTTTCCACTGATAAATGTCTGCACCATTCAAACTCCAATCTCCCAGTTTGTTATAAAAAGTTTTGTTTCTCAGACCGAAGCCTGATGACATCATCTGAGACTCGCAGACTGTAGAAAGCACCATGCTAGGCCACTGGGGACGGCATACAATTGTTTTCCCTGACTCAGAAGTGCTCCTCTTGAGAAGTAAACTAATCCTCGTGTGTACATTTGGCAGTCCCTCTTTTCTAGCATCATGCACAGGCATCTCAGACAGTCTTTGTTATTTATGTACCAAGTGAGGTATAGTTATTAATTTCACTTAGAGATGCTTTTTTTTTCAAATCCAATGTTTATTTGTGCTCTGAGCCAGTTTTCTCCTGACATAATACACCTGACAGTACATGTTTAACTCACAGTTGCTTTATTTAAGAGTAGTTAACAGCATAACATAAGCAGCTTTCCTCATGGTGTGGTATAATATCTGGTGCCTTATAGTCTGTTGCACTGTGTGTGTCCGTGCTGAACTGTGATTGTAGGAGGATTTGGACAGCCTCTTTGCATCAAGCTGCATATGCATCTAACTTTTTTACCCTCTTATGTAAGGGGAGCTCCTTACATAGCAGGGTAAACAAATCTGAATGGGGTACGTCCCTCTTCCTGGACGGACAGACATGCAGTAGATGTTAGGTGTGATGAGTGGTCACTGAGAGGAGATAGAGCACAAACATGTTGAGTATCGATCTGGAAAGATGTCGATAAAACACCTCCAGGTTCCACAAAACAGGACCACAAGACCTCCTCTTTACCACCTGGAAAGGGGGCAGATGCACACACGTACACACACACACACACACACACACACACACACACACACACTCATACACACACAGGCACAAGGCATATCATTCACGCAGGGGGAGACGAGAGGTGTGTTGAGTCTCTCCGTACTACAAAAAATAAATTTTATTGTACTTTCATCATAAAAGTTAGCAGAAGTTTAAAAATTTGGCTTTAATCACCCTCACAGGCATAAATAATCAGATGTTTCCAAACAGCACTGCCTTGCTGATAATCTTTACATTAAGCACAAGTATTTTCAGCACATACTGTGTGTTCTCTCATGACTGTAATAACTGAGAAATAAATTCATCTAAGGTGGGAGGAGAGATAAGCGTACGCACTCTAACCAGATGAAACGCTTTCTAAAGTAGCTGCACTCCTAACTCTTCACCAGTTAAGCTAAAAAAAAATAAATAAATGGTGTGTTGCCATGGAAACTAAAACTTGGTAGTTGTCCAGATGGAGGGGAAAAACAGAAGATGTGGATAAAGTCACAAAAAGGAAATAAGAAAAGAGAAAGAAGAGGCAGGATGGAGGTGGAGAGCAGAGCGCACAGGCCAAGCAGAGCTCTTGATTCAAATATTATCATGAAGCAATAAGGATCACATCAAGGCATGAAGACTTTGCAGGACAGCACAAAACTGACCTTTACTCGAACATGTGATGTGCGCTCACAGTAATCTCCCTCACATCTCGCATGTAGCTGCTGTTATGGTAGCAGCACGCACGCCGAACCAAACTCGGTCTCACCCTCTGAGGTCTGTTCCTGAAGTGAGTGGAAGACTTAGCGGGATACTTGTGATTCTCTAATGAACCATCTGTCTCATCAGCTGAACATCACACAGTGTTTTTTTTTTTTTTTTTTTTTTAGATGCTTGACGCTGACAAAACTGAAAATCCCCATATGTTAACACGCAGGGTTTTTTTTTCCTCTTTTGGGTGAAAGTGAAAGTGAAAAAAAGTACAGAACATATAGATTCTTCTTGTATAGACACAACACGTGAGACAGTGAGGGGAAGAAACACAGCAGGGTTACTTGTGCGGTTATACTCTGTGTACTTTTACAGTAAACTGAAATGTGCTTTTCAAAAGTAGCATTTCTGTGACCTAGAAAGTGTCTTATGATGCAAGTATTTGTTATAAAAAGAAATTATCATTCCCAAAAATGCAGGAAATATGAGTCAAATCATCAAGAGTCAAGGCAGCAAGCATGAATTGAAATACCCAAAAAAATTAAATACACTGAAAATACCCAAAGAGCTGCACTGTATCTGTTATCTTACTCCAAATTCTTAGAAAGCGGAATATCAACTATCAATGAGCACAGTATCTGATCCAACCATAAACAAACTTTTTTGAACTGTTATTGCAATAAAAATCTAACTAAAGACTGAAATATTTAAAATTTTAAAGTAATAGTTTTTGTGAGGTGGAAGCAGGGCTGAGGCAAAGGTCTCACTTTTTCATTTCTCTTCTAAACTTGATCTCAGATAAACTTCACCCTCAGAACACATCTGAAGTCCAGCGCCGGGCTCAGTCCAGGAGCTGACTACACAATGAGCTGCTGCCTCAGTAAATCAGACGGTCCGCGGCTGCAGTTTCTGTAAAACCTGCAGCACTGCAGAACTTGAAGATGTCTGACTGTGGCACACCAATCATGCTGGATCAGTGTTAGAAAGGATAAATCTGCATCATGTAAACGTGTAAAGTTTCATGTAAAGTTTTATGTCAGTACAGTTATATCAGAAGTTGATGACTTATTTAAAACTTATTTAGTCAAGTCTCTGTGTCCACCAGACAGATAATCAGTTAGATAAATCAGTCAAATCTGAGGCCTCTACGTTCATTTCACAAGAATCCACAACCCTCAAACAACCAATCAGAGCAGAGTATTTGATGGCGCTTCAGACACTGCTCCAGTTCAGGCAAAATGTGAGCTAAAAAGACAAAATCGCACTGAACAACGCTGTGGAGGGGATTTAGATGCAATCTGATGCACACTGTAGAGAGGAAACTGGAAGTTATACGCTCTCTGATTTTCAAAATAAGAGCTCTCCCTCCTAATCCTAAAAACTCATGTCATGGATTTCAACCACTGCAGAAAAAAATGAGACTTGCAGTGTTACATATTACTTTTTGAAGTATCACCAGCTAAGTTAAAGTAAAGTTTTGTTTTAGCCGAAGGAGCTTGTTCTAAAATAAGGAGACACTTTCTCACACCTGATCATTCTTCTTCTGGACAGGCAGACAGTGTGGAGATGGAACGACTTGAGGAGGAGGTGGATGAAGGAGATCCATCCTGTTGGTGTAGTAATCAATGGGACAAACGCATACATAGATCCAGTGGAAAAGAAATAGATTCAGCGGAGGGAGGAGAAAAGCAAGGAGGAGACAGGAGGAGAGACAGATAGCAGTCAGCCAAAATATCCTGGAAGATCCAAGAGCTTGCAGCTGGGCACTTGTTAAATAACCAAACCGCACTTTTTAAAGAAAATCCACACCCAGACTGCAAATGGAGTCTGAGGTAATGTGCTTGAGTGCTGCAGGCGAAGGGGAGGCACATGTCAACTTACCTGACCCCTTTTCAAGAAGATATCTCCACCTCTTTTCATCTTCAGAGTGTTTTCAGTCCGGACGGGGCAGCTGAGAAACAGAGGAGTCTCATTGGGAGCATGCAGAGAACCTCCGCTCAGAGTCTTATTTTATGTAGGTGGCTGGGTTTGAATGTTTTTTTCATTCTGACACAGAAAAAAACTTACGTAACCTTTTCAGTTTATAAAGCTGTCTGTTTCTTTAAGATGCGATTAATCAGTTATCTCTATAACAGGAATGCACTGACACCATATTTCAAGTGAGATAATGTTGAATGATCAAACCAAACCGCTGCACGGGGACAGCATTCGGTTAATGTGCACTCAAACAAAACTTTTAAAAAGGGCAGTTATGTTTTGTAATTATTTGTGCTAGGCCAGGCCGATTATCTCCCTGCTCCAGCTCCACATCAGAAATCATCTCACCCCTGGAAAGATTGCAAACAAAGTGCCTTTGCCAAAATGTTGAACTATCTGTTCAGGGAAACATCTGTCAGCCTCATAAAAAAACAATTATTTCACAGAGTATTCTCATTGACTCAAAATAGATTTTCACATTTCACAAAGAAAGTGTCTTTGGCAAGCTGGGAAGTAAAGTGAGTAAAATGTTAATGTTGTAACAGTTAATCAGAAGGTACTGACAGCTGTTGATGTTTCGTCCACATAATGAGCTGGTGTGTAACACTGTATGTCTTTACTTATTATATAAAGGATTCCTGAGGGAGACAACTCGGGCCTGTTTGATTCACTCAGCCTTTTCATGTCCAAGTCTCTCTCCATGCACATGAAAAAAACAAACAAACTGAGAGTAGATTAAATTTGCAGCTTAGCAGGTAGCTGTTTCTGTTAAGCAATCAGCAGTAAACCTCTGCCTTAATTCTTCAATATTACATATATGATTTCTTTTTATAGCAGCCTTTTAGCCACATTTACCATGTTTTTGTCCATGTGAGTGCACAATGGCAGATGCTAAGTGCTGCACATTTGTCACTCAGTGGGGGAGCGACTGTGGCAACATCTGTGAATGGTGACATCACGTGAACACCCGTTATTATAAGTCAGTACCAGGTGAGAAAAATCCACCTGGTACTGACTTAGCATCTGGTACGGTTCTGTAGCACCGCAGGCTGGGTAAGGGCAGGTTTTTATTTGGGGAGTGCACTGTCACTTTAAGCTGCTTTATTTTTATTGGCTTTTGAAAAAAAAAAAGAGAGATCAAGGAGAAAAGGTGTGTCCAGAGGTCGCAGTCACAGAAAAGCAGTGCGGAGCTTCTTCCCCTGTCACCGCTCACCTACCCTTGACCTCTCCGTGCAGACAGACCACGCAGCTGGGTCAGCAGAGAAACCTCTGTGACCCAAACAGACAAGTCCTCACTTCAGAACATGCAAATGAGGCGGGTAGCCCCGCCCTGGCTTGTGTTTAGGTGGAAATCCATTGACACCTCCATCTGTTTAGTGAGTGGGAGGAAAGGGGGTAGCGGTTGGAGGAGGGAGAAGAAGGGAGTGGAGCAGGAGGAGAGAGTGGGCCAATTGGTGTGAGTGTCATGTAGTGTGTATAAATGTTTTATATCTGGATGAAAATCACATGAAAATCTCATGGAAATGATTTTTTCCTCTCTATTTTATTAACAGGCTCAGGGGACGTTTTCATGTTATGATATTTTTCCAACCTGTCTGAGAGCTGTTTAGGGGATTGGTAACTGTATTACACTGGCTGGGCTGTGAGTCACCATTCATCACTTGCACACAAACATTCAAATGCACACAGCACATAGACCCCAATGTGTGGAAAAAGGATTTACAATGAGGCGGCTTTGGGAAGTGTTACAGGTGCTGTCAGTTGTTTTTGTGGTAGATTATGGAGCTGGGTCATAAATAATGTCAGGATTCAAGGACAATGTCCCAGTTACCTTTGACGATAAAGATGCTCCTCTGAAATAGGAGACTGGTTAAAAATATCCCAGAGATTTAAGGATCTTGAGGTCCTCCTGCAATATTGTGTTTGTGCTGTATTTCTGTCTGGGGAGGACACAGGGACATCATTGTCACCCTGATGAATAATCTCCATCCTCATTACTGCCTAGTGCCACCCCCTCTCTGTACTGACCCCCTCCATTCTTAATGGACTGTTGTGTCCTGTTTTTCAAGCTGTTAGTCCAGATAATCTCCAGCTCACATTAGTGTAGGTAATGCAGACACAACAGACACCAGGCTGGTGTTTGATTCAAACACACCTTACACACACACCTGTCTGTCCTAAACAACACATCATACTCTAAAATAAAACTATCAGAGATGCACAAGTCAAATATTGGAAGTAATGATGAGTCATTAAAAAGAAAAAGTAGGATATTTTAGGAAATGCACTTATTCTTTTCTGTATGAGTGTTAAATGAGAAAATGATTACCATTCACCCAGCTGTGCCAGCTCTCTGCTGCAGTGCAGGTTGTCAGATAAAGTCTGTAAGTCTAACTTGTGTTGTTCTGTCCATCAACAGGAAATGGGTCCAATATGTGACTTCATCTAAAAAATTAAGAAGAAGTTTGTGGATGAATTAAACAGCAGAAGCTCCACAGCAAAGATGTTTTTCCTCACTGAGAGAATTTGGGTTGTTACTGTCTGTACCTAACACTGCCACATTTATCTAGGACTGCAAAACAGTGTTGGGGAAGCCACTTTGAAAGCTCTGAAAGCTTTTCAAGCCAACAGTTACTTCACACTGGAAGAAGCTGAACTACAGCAAAGCTACTCTGAGGAGACATTTAATTAGATTTACTAAAGCTACTCATAAAAAGTCATTCAAACTACTTTGCTAAAGAAAGAACACACTGATCATATACATGTGATACGATAATAAAATATACAAAAAAATGTAACATGCCATCAAAAAATACCACTAGACTGAGTGTACTTTAAAAAGTGCCCCCTTTTTCAGAGGTCATATATAAATGAAGAAAACTAAAATACTGTTCAGGATTCAAAGGATGTCAGGTTTGGTCTACAGTGTCAATCAACCTGCCTCCCAGAGTCCTGATGGGGGTATTGGACCAAGTAGGATTACTCAACCAGGTGAATTTGAAAATAACTTGAACATTTTATTTTCATTTTACCATCGCTACTCCACTGTAATTGCCCAGCCCCCTCCTTTCTTTCATCCTGACCGCTGTGAGGCCAACGCGCTCGTCAGGCAGCCACCACCACACACTTGACCTTTGTCCAAAAGGGCAGCCGTTGCTCAGTGCTCACACAGCCAAAGCATCATTATGGATAAAGCTCCTGAAACTCAGCCTGGGGGGAGAATCACCAAAATATTACACTGACTAGCTCGAGGAATGCTCTTGTTGCAAAGCTATGCACCAAAAACGAAAACCATGTAATTAAGGCAACAGCTGAGGTAATTTGATGATGTTCTCGCAAAATATAACACAGCAAAAACTCCCCACTGCAAGGAGATTACACTGCTGGGAGGAGAGCAGGAGTGTCATCTGCAGCAACTCATATTCAGCCAGAGAAAGCGTCGCCCCAGCACTGAGTCGCCTTTTGTGGGAGAATCTGACCCAGTTGCAGACATTGAGAATAACTATTGGTAATAGAAATTGCCTATATAGTCTTCTCACTGTTGGTCTTGTTTGCATATAAAGTTGACATAGAGGCAGCTGTATTGAATCTAATCTGTTTCATGATCATTTAATATGTACACTATCATGATCATTTTGAGCTGGTTTACAAAGACTGTTTAAGGGCAGATCTGGAGTCACACTGGATTCACTCCAGACCTCGCAGTGTAGCACACACTGTCACAACGATGAACACTGAACCCAAGTTTTGGTTTCCTTTGTAAACCCACTTTCTAACAGCAATCAGATGCACAGCTGAAATGTGAAGTCACCCATCACTGAGCAACAATCCAATACACCCACTGTAAAGCTGAATCAAATCAAATTTGGCAGCAGTCCACAGTGTTGTCTAGCTGAATCCGGGCTAATTGTTTTCACTTCCAATAATAGTTTTAGTGTTTATTTCTCACTTTGAGGAACTCCTGAATCTCCTCCAGCTGTGAGCTGGTGAGCCTCTCTGGCGTCTGGCACAGTCGCCACCGAACAAACGTACCTGGAGCTGGAATGAGTGACGATATTTGCCTGCAGTGCTGAATTCAGCGGCATCTGAGAACATGCCAGTGTGATTTTGTTTGGAGTAAATTGCTGGCCTCAACCTGCCATCATAATTTTTCTTGCCACTTCATCTCACGCAGAACACAAATATAGCAGCCAGAGACGAGTCAGGTTAACATGGGCATTGTGCTGCTCAAGGTCTATTGATGCTGAAGGTAATCTGTATCTGCCTTTCATGCGTCAATCAAATCAAGTAACATTTACATTTACACCTCATTTGCTTGTCGCAGCATCATCCATTGGGCCACATTCATCATCCAACCACATTCATAATGCTGTATTAGGTGGCTTTGATAAATTGTCAGTTTTCGGGATTACACTCCTGATTCCTTTATAGTAGAAACTTTCTCCACCTCCACAAACTCCTCTTTATATCACAGTGTGCTGTGGTATTGTTGGTTTACTGAGATAAGTGGCCATGTATGTGTTTCTAGCTTGCTGATTTTCCAAGTAGAATCCAGAATCCATATGAGCATCAAACCTGTAATGACTTTTTGCAGTAAATAGTGAGAACAAAGATCACAGATTAACAGAGTTTGAAGCATTTATAAAACTACATCTAAACAACCAAACTGAAATGAAAAACAAAGTACACAAGAAGCTGTTAGTGTCCACAGTTGGTTTCTTAGCAGAAATATGAACTATGATTACATCATTAATGGTAGACCTAAGGTAAGTTCTTAGTAATGTGGCACTGAGGTAATTAGCATACAATCAATGAAAGAGGCTCCAAAACAGCTCCATAACATTTATTTATTCTGATGGGAAAAACTATGACTTGTTTACTCTTTGTACATTTAGTTTTTCTTTGTTCAACTCACTGGTTGCCCATAGTACAAAGAGCTAAATGATCATTAAAAAACTCTTTGTCACACACTTGCTAACATTGGTCTCCTAACATATATGTTATGTTTGACAGTTTTCAGTAGGACTATTTAAGTTTTAACATTTTTGATCAAAGATGCTTTTAATTTCAGGATTTATTGGTTTCATACCCCACATTTAATTTCTGCTTTGGACTAATTAAATATAACTGTTTCGATTTTAGAAATTCTGGCTTTTTAAGACCACCTTCACTACACAGTCCTACTTTACATGTTCTTCTTGCTCTGGTGTTACAAAACTCGATAAATCTTTTGTGTTTTTTACTGTGCATGTTTAATTCAGTTTTAATACAGCTTCATCATAATTACTCTTCATTTGACAAAGGCCTAGCATTAGATAGCTCAACCTCAATGAGCTTAGAGTTATAAAAGACGATGAAATTTACCCTCTGTGGGAGCGGAAATGTTTCACTTAGCGTTTTTTACTGATCCAGGGAATCACAAATCAATGTTATCTGCCTCCACTGATCATCAGATTGAGCACACAAGCGTTTGAATTATGATGAAGGGAGGAGAGAATGAAGTTTGAAGCAACTTTGGAGAGGAATCAGAACAGTTACTGCTCCTGTGGAATAATAAGTGAAACCCAGAAATTACTTTTTAAATGAGTAATGACGAATAAATAATAGATGTGACTTCTTTTGAATAATGAGTCCAACACTGCTCCCTTGGGTAGCAGCCCAAACTTTTGCCCTCGCAGTGTTATCTCGCTGTCCAGATCCAACCGGCGACAGCGTATGGCTCCGGATCCAGCTCAATCACCGCTGCCGTTGCTCCACGAGGGCCCGTGGCTCTTGGCAGGGCTACACCTCCATTTAAGTCAACAGCGCCGGCTCTGTACTATCTGACAACTGATAACACAATGAGACCATTAGTGTTGTAGGCTCGTAGCCTGGGCCCAGCCGGCTCAGGTCTACCTGTGCCAGCTTCAGGCCAGAGGGCTTGTCTCCTGGAGATTAATGATCCCTGGTGCTGAACAGAGTAGGCCCCTCCTTGAGTGTGAAATACACCTCATCTGCCTGGCTGGAGCTCTGATTTATTCCTCCCTGCACGCTTGCCCTCGGTGTCTGCAGGGGGTTTGTCTTTGTTTTGCAGTCTGTGTGAATGTGAGCATGTGTGTGCGTCGTGATTTCTCTCTCTCCGCCCTGGCTTGGCTCAAGTGTTACGAGAACAAGATCCACCTAATCTCTCCCAAAGTGATGTTGTTTTGTTTTACTGGCTGGATAATGCACAAGTGCACTTGTGTATCTGTTTGCATCTGAAACAGAATTTGAGCTGCAGTAGTCAATATATTGGTGTTAATTTAATTAGATTTTTGCAGTTAGCACAGAATTGCGTGCAGGTTGTTTCATAGTAAATCCCTTTATTTAAACATCATTTGAAACTGATTTGCTCTCCTCTACTTGAAAAACTGTAAACCTCCCACACACTTCAGCTTCAGCAAAAATGTTTTACTGGGCCTTTTCCCCCTGGATACTCATTTTTAGTCCAATTTTATTTCATTTTATGTGATTGTAATTAACTTAGCAGTGTCTCTTAGTACCTGATACACAGACCTTCAGTTAGAATACGACTTTAAATTGTTAATTTGATATTTGTTATATGCTGAAACTGGCGGTGGGATCCATCTGCTCTGCCAACATGATTTAAAAGTATATTTCAAACTGCTTTTTTCATTGCGTTCAATTTCTGTTAATAATAAAGAAGACATAAACCAGACGAATCAAATAGCTGTTGTGTTTGGCAGATTAGAGAGAGATGATCAGTGGGATCCAAGAAGTCTGCGGTATCTTTATTAAACACACAACACAATCATGGATGGGCTCAGATCTACTTGTCTGGCGATATATCTTATATTTATAGCAGCAATATGCTGTACTAGCAGATGTCAAATCAAAAAGATAAATAGGTCACCAACTGCTCTCTAATGTATTATATATACAATATATGATAACATACTGTACTTAATACTATAAACTATACTTCACAGACACATGTCACACATTCCTCCACAGCGAGGCGATGAGCACAGTCCACTGGACACAAGTGGAGTGTCTTTTGTTGTATCATTCATTACTGTTAGATGAAGTTAGTGTGGTACACTGGAAATTCATTCTAGTGCTGGACAGTGATAAAATTCATCGTGTGAATGATACTTAATATGATGATGGAGATCATAATATCCTTTACACAGTGAATGAAGGCCCTCCATCATCATTCACTTTGACCTCCTGACCCCTCACCCAGCACCATCATCTGATCAGAATCTTCTGTCTGATACTTTATTACCAAAAACCTGCCAAACTAATGATTTTCCCATCAGCTTCACCTGTTACTGTTGTTTAATTCTAATGAGCAAACACTAGCATGCTAACATGTTAATTAAAACAGTGAACACCATAGCTTCTGCACATCAACATGATGTGTAATTATAATTAGCATGTTAGCACAATGATATTTAGCCAAAGCACAGCCTCATATCCATAAGAATGGCATGTAACATGTAACCACTGCTGAGACCACATTGTGGGAGGAGATTATAACGGTGATTTTTGTCTGTTTGGTAAATTCAGGCCCTGAACACTAATAATCTACCATATAACTTCCATAGAAAGCTCAAGTCATGTTTGTCAGGACTTTCCACTCTCGCGGCCTGATTAGCACAGTAACACAAACTGAACCTGAGGCTGACCCGGACTGAACCACCGACAACCGATGAGAGTGATGAGGAAGAGATAGGGCTTTAACATTAACAGCTGAAAGTGGTCCACTGAGGACAAGAATATTAATGTCGACGAGGATGTTAACTTTACAACCTGGTTAAAGGGCCGACCAAACAGTTTGGAGGCAAGTGTACGATATAATGTTCACAACTTAATGATCCCCTGTATGTTCTGATGGTGTGAATAAATTACTGTTATTAGTCATCCCATTCATGAAACACCTGTTTTGACACTCACTCGTCTCTTACACCTTTCCAAGCCAACACCACAGGGAGGCCCACAGAGACCTCCCTGGCATAATAAACCAGGAGTAACAACATACAGCTCCCTCTAAAGGCATCAGGACTCGTGCAGAGTGAGACAGCACAATAACCACTGGACAAGACAGTATGAGGAAACCTTTCTGTTGAAAATGAGGTGATGGAAGTTGGGGAAGGAGAAAACCACTCTTCAGTTTCAAATGTGAACTCTGACATGCAAACACTGTAAGATTCTGTTAGTGTGTTAAAATGATTTATTTCATTGTAAGCAAGCAAATATTAAGATTTCAGACCACTAAAATAAGGGAATTATTGAGTTCAATATTCTCATTTAGTTACTTTTCGTGTCCACATGGTGTCAAAATGACGGCAAACTTCCAAACATGCTGTGGAAATGTCGACGGTTACCGTGAGAACCAGAAGAGACACGATGAGGAAGGCAACCGCACAGACGAACTGTGACTGGATTTAAGCAATTAATATGTAAAGCTCATTACATGCCGCGCTAAGCTGTCCTATCCTTCAAATCCTCTTCCATTTCAGAGTGTTTCTGTAAATAGCTTCATCACAAAACAATGCCACAATCTTTCTTTTGAGTGACATGGTTCACCTCCTGTTTATGTTTGCATTCAAAGACACGCACAAAACAACTGCTAATGTTCAGCAAGACAGTTCATTCTTGACCTTGGAAAGAGAAGTTTGTCAAAAGAATATTAAGTCTTTTAAGAAACATATTGTTTTCTCTTTTGTGTTTCATGTCGATTCTCCAGCTGTTAGTGCGGTACTGGGCTTCGTCCAGCCTTAAACATTTTCTCCTGTTGAACCTCTAAAACTACAGCTAAGCACAGCTAATGTGCATCATCCACAGTGTCCCATTCTGTGCCAGTGATATTTGCCGTGCCACTCACGTTGCCTTGGTTACAAACTTACATTGACTGGCCTCTACAAATACATTAAAAATGACATGATAACAGTGTAATTATATTTAATATATACACTTTAATTCATTAGTGTTTAGTATGTTGTCAGGAGGTTATATTGTTTTTGATTGCAGCGAATTGTTAAGCAAAATTAATGATTTTAGATTTTTTAATTGGGAATTTTGGAAATGATTAAAAAAATCATTGGACTTTTAAAGTTTTGTTTGGTTATTTGGATGAATGTGAGTTGAAAACAAACAAGGGGGAGGAACGCCTTAGACTTTTATTCTGCATTATTATTATTATTATTATTATTATTATTGTTGTTGTTGTTGTTGTTGTTGTTGTTGTTATTATTACCTGGGCCTATAAATATAATGCAGTAGTGAAGCATCTTTTGGGTTTTGTTACATTTTTACTGTTTTTGCTTGTGTCATAGCTCTCATGAGCTTGATGGTCAGAAACGCGACATCAAATTACCGTTAATGTCACCCCGTGTCTGCGGAACATGTAAATGAGCAACCGTTTGCTAACATGTCAAAACAAATGTGAGGCTCTTGTCCTCTACCACTAAAAACTGAATAATGGCAGTGCCCCTGGAAAATAACCTGTGAAGAAAAGAAATCAATAAATATATACTATGCCCAGTATGCTTTATTTTTCATACCGTAAAATGATGGGGTTGGAAGTCAAGTGAAAAATAACTGCCTCTAATTCAGCGAGTAAATTAGAAGAATGCTACGCTTCCCTCTCTGCTGTTTTGCATCTAATCCAATTGTCACCATGCAAGGGAATTCCCGTGAAATCACATTATCACCTTTTTTCTCAAAGTCCTTGGCTTAGAGTCACCTCACCCCCACCTTGTCCACTGTAACTGCTTAGCACCCATTTAAATCAAGTAGCACCGCCAAACGCCCCCAAAGATGGATAGCTTTGCTTATCAGCTTTTTGTTGGCAGTTTGTCTTGGTTATAGACAAACAAGGGGATAGCTGTGCCGCTAATGACCTTGGGGGGAAAGAATGAAATTTTGTGTGTTTTTGTCTGCATGCTTGTGTGTGTCAGTGTGTGTATGTGCTCTTGCCGACGCCCGAGGACGCGTGGCTCCACAGGCAGGTGCTGCTGAATGTGTGTGCTCGGTTGCATACTATATGCATCTGACCTCCTCTCATGGCTGGCCTATCCTGCTGGGGATAAATCATGAGGATCTGTAGCAGGCTAACCCTGCTGAGGTGATTCATGGGAGCTGCCTCCGTGACCTTCCATTCAGGTACGCAGCTGGGCCCGCTTGCCCGATGCGCCCATTCATTCCTGTGACTAGACAACACCATCCCAATTCTGCATAATATACTTATGTGTAAGCAGAGCAGATAAAGATAGGCTCAGAGATGACTGAAATTAGAGGCGCCCTAGGCAGTAAGTTGATACATGATTTCATTGATGTGGAGGTTTTCAGTAAAAAGTCTTGATGGAGAGCACGCCGCTCTTGAGTATTACAGGCAGTCCCACGTTTGGCCCGCAAATGTGACTATTTAAAGTGATTAGCAACACTAAACATGTTGTGTACATGCTGGGGTGCCTGATGTGTGTCGAGGCTCCTGTCTGTGATGCCGGCTGTTGCTCTGTCTGGGTGCAGCGTCCCAGTTCACCCAGTTCCTGCTGTCTCTCCCTGCTCCACTTACATCCCTTTAACCATTTCACCAAACACCTCCCCAAAAACGTGCAACCCTTTTACAAGCACATGCCTCATTTCACTCGTTTTACGTGCTTTTATATGTTTATCAGATGCTTAAAGAAGCACTGAGAGATGACTCTGGTACTGTGCAAGGAAGGCTTTGTGTTGATCTGCTGGTGTTTTGTGGCTAAAAAAATCAAAAGATAGCCATTACTGAAGGCTTGACTGTACTGAATTAGAATCACATTCACATAATCAGATAAGGCCGTGTTCAGACTGACATTAGCGGTGGTTTGCAAACCGCAGCCCTCTTTCTGAAGAGACTACAAAGTTGACACAGTATAGGCGCAAACACAGGGGACTCCTCGCCTGCTAATTAATAATACATCATTAATCTCGCAGCCTCCTTATGCTAATCATGACCAATGCACAGAATCAGTATCAGTGAGAATCAGGAGGCAGTGGGTTACTTTAAAAAAATGACGAAAAAACAATCATTATCAACATCCACACAGTTTCATACACTTAATCATATAAAATAACCATTAGCATGGTGCTCTTGAGCCACAAGAACAAAGGTCTCTTTCATTTTTGTGCTGTAAATTTAAATCACTTCGTGTTGTAAAGCACCTCATCTGATTTCCTGACTAACTGTGCAGAATGTAGCATGTGAAGGATCGGACTTTTATAGAAAAAACAAATTTGTTAAGCTTCATTGTATCAAAACATAACACACAGCATCTCTATTTTCCATGAATTGAACAGTAGCATCACATTACTCTGCTCTGATGGCTCTTTCTGCTATGGACATCGTCATTCAAGCTTACATACTGTATATAAGTACATATTCGATGCTACATTCAGGGTGCGTCCTTGTGCCATTTCTCCATGCTGGATGTACAATAGCAACAGTGAGCAAGTAGCTGAAGTTCACCCACTGGCAAGGGCTGTCTGATAATCAATGACTAATTCTTGTACTTCAGCAGGAGTGTTCAATATTCTTCCGTTTATAAAATGCTTTCCATGTCCCCCCCATGTGCTGCAAGTACATTATAACCTCGACCCCCTTGTGCCTGTCTGTGCTTTCTTTATTCTCCTCCTTCACTCCCCCTCTGTGGCACCACAGCTGCCCTCCATCACTTTTCCAGGCCAACTGCAGTCGGCGTCCTGTCCTCGCCATTCTTCACTAGTCCAACCTCTACTGTGCAGAGGACACTGTACGTTTTGCTAAAAGCCCCCCGGCTGTTTACAAATGGCTAATCAATCGCAACATTTTGTCAAAAGGTCCTCAGCGTGAGTGTTCATCTAACTAGTTGTGTTGCAGTCTTGCTTTCGTTTAAAGGAGACATAATCCCCACATACATGATGAAATAACAACTGATCGTATTTATATGACAGCATCACAATCAGTGTAATCACACTTTGAAACATTTTTGTGCCACTTAAAGCCATGCAGCCATTTATTTATTTACCGCTTTCACAAAGGCAAATGGAGAACAGAAAGAGCAAAATAGAGCCAAATTTGCAGTGACATAATGGCAAGAATCAATATGACTTTTCCTTCCTAAATGGAAGATAATGGTATCACAATGGAGGCGTGGGGAGCTTGTCTACTCAGCCAGCCCTGATTGATCTGTTACTGCAAGAGTCACTTTGGGACCCGCAAAGTGTCTGGACACATTAGCCTCACTGTGTGTGTGTGTGTGCGTGTGTGTGTGTGCCAGCACGCGCGCACACACACACACACACACACCATGGGTTCACTGGTTCTCTTCAAAGAAAAACTCTTCGTCAGATCCCCTTACACAGTCATATATCATCATTATGTGTTACATATATTCCTTCCCGTGTATTCCAGGACTCACGTGATGCATTGTTTTTTTTATTTTTATATTTCTTTTTTATTTTCTCGTTGGTTTGTTACATCTGCTGTTTGTGTTCCATTTCCTTAATTTTCCAAAATGGTCAGACAGCACTCTTTTGAGTCTTCTTTAGTCAGTGATTATTCTCAGTCACAGTGTTGTGCATTAACAGGCTAAAAACCACCTAACAGAAATGATAATAGTACATTCAAACGCCTTCTAATATTACTACTTTTCATCTTTCACCTTTTCATGAAAGCATCTCTCTCTCTAGAGCAGTTACAGCAAATCTTCTAATGTCCATGTGAACAGTGATGGTTATATTACTTGAAAATATAATCAATGACTTCTTAGTTATTACCCACTGAAAAAGTAATTACTCTGCTTTACTTGAAAGTGGAAGTAATAAGTCACATTCCTTATCATCCTTATTACTTTTGATACCCAAGCTACATCTGGCAATATGGTGCAGTTAAACAACTCCAAAGGCTCAACACCCGCAGCTCACATAGTGTGTGTTTAACATGAAGAAACAGAGAACAAAACATTGTGGGTTCACATCAGTAACTGTAGCATGATGACTGAATTTCAAATGGTCCAACATTGCTTACACCAGCACTTACTGAAATAAACATTTCTCATTTACTCCCAATGAAAAATAATTCATGCCAGCATTATGTACAATGGTAAAGTTTTATGTACATTTATGTACTGTTTTGCACTTGGTGCTTATGGTGTATTGTAGGAGCAGACATCTGCATCCGGAACCCTGCATGTAATTAGTTTCAGCAATTTGGCTGAGGTTAGGAAAGGAATGTGGTTTAGGTACAATTTTAATGTAGTAAACACAAAGTGTTTTATGCCCTCAGTAAACCTTTTTCAAGACTGCAGTCTTTCCCTAATCTTTCTATGAGGCCTTAAACATACAACACACTGTGAACATGGTGCAACTTGGCAGATCAGTTAAAACCCATTTCCTAATCATGCTGATAAAAAGTTATCTGGGCAGAATTACTTAAGACTGAAACTTAATATGCTCTTGAAAAAAAGCAATTTTATATGAATGTCATACCAAATCCTATCCTGACCATACATATATATTACTTCTACCAGCTTAATTTTGCCATGTTCATTATTTTGCAGGGAGAAAGTTTCCATATTTCTCAGTGGATGATTCATCTGTTGGTTTTGGGGCTTTACGGGGATCTCTGCTTTTCACATGCTGTGCCTGACAAGTTTCTCTCATTACCTGCAGGAATCCAATCAGCTGCACATTCTGAGCTGCACCCTGTTGTAGTGGCTTGTGTTCTCTGGGTTAAATTGAAGTGTGTGACGAATACACTTTTCTGCCTCAATGAAGCCACCATTAATAAAGGCCAGCCCACAGTTCCATTCATTCTCTAGCTTTGATTGACACTTTTATTCTCTTTGCAGCTCATATACCCGGCCTTCATAACACAATGGGGACATCTTTAAAGGTTTGTATGAACATTTATGGGTTTGTTTTGATGTCAGGAGTCTGTTCATGTCACGCAAAGAGGAAATATAATTAAAGCCAGCAGAAAGCATGAAACCAGGAAACCACGAAGAAGCAAGTAAATGGCAGGTAAAAGGCAGCAGTGAGTTCCTACAGGTTCAAATAAATGGTTAAATGGCTGCCCACAGGTTTTAACTTACAATAAATCCTAAAAACAGAGATAGCAAGAAAAAAAGAAAATTTACTCAAAATAACTAAACT